>CAUDMG010002494.1:0-51372 GCA_958450375.1 Homarus gammarus
TGGAGATGCTCGGGTACTTGGTTCTAACTACAGGAGCGAACATAAACACCTATAGAGTTCTGTAGGTTCTATTCAACGGAAATATACACGGGTGTGCTTACAAGCACAGGTAGTGCAATACACTGTACACTGTACATTCGTACAGGGGTCAAGTGACCTCTCTCTGACCTCTCAGGCGACATGTGGCACTTGGTACATTAGCAGCTTCCAGATGCCGCCAGGCACATTTATCTAAGCATGTGGTGACATGAAACAGGGGCATTGCCACACTGACTAGAGAAGTAATGTATACATATGGAGTACATACATGGTATACATACAACATACATAATATACATACCCACCCCCCCCCCCCCTATACGCTCATAGCAAAGTCTTAAACGGACCTTTTCCCATGGATCCATTCTGAGCGTCGAGGGGCTTAATCACTGGGGCGGGATATGGGACTCAGCACTGGTGGCGGGGTCAGCGGAATGCGTTACGGGGCGGAGGAAACGGCGGTTCCTCCACCACACCTGACCACTGGGTAACCGCAGCTGGTAGTCCCGTGACCTACCGAGACCCATGACTACGCCCACTTTGTCCCAGCGTAGGGAGGTCGGGTCCTGGACACGGACTTGGGTGCCGACACTCAACCTGGGGAGAGGACGGGCATGGTCGTTGTAGCGGGCGACGACGTCTTGAACACGTTCGGCGGCTCGGCGATCACAATCCTCTTTCTTGGCCTGCCACTCCTTGGAGAAGGACTGAGGGTTAGGAGGGACACAAGAAAGGAGGGAGCATCTATACAAGACCTGGGCAGGGGAGCGTCCGGTGTAATTGGGTGTGTTGCGGAGCTCAAGGAGACCCAGGTCGAAGGCCTCGCAGTCAATATTCCTAGAAGGGGCCACTTTGAGGATGAGGTGCTTCAGGGATTTGACAGCAGCCTCAGCGTGGCCGTTCGAATGAGGGTAATGGGGTGGTGACAACACATGCTGGACTCCCCATCGGTCGAAGAATGCAGCAAAGTCCCGGCTTGTGAACTGGGGCCCTCCGTTGGTTCGCAGGCGCACAGGAACGCCCATGTAACGGAAGTAGTGGCGGAACTTGCTGATGGTGGCGGCAGATGTCGTATCATTACCGCACTTGATGACAACCAGCTAACCAGAAAGGCGGTCGACGATAACCAGGAAGGACTCTCCTGACACACAGAAAGAGTCAGCCGACACAGACTCAAAGGGGCGGGCGGGGTTGTCATCACTCATGAAGGGTTCCTGCTGCTGGCTGGGTTGTAGTACTTGGCAGGGCTCACGCGCATGGACAGCATTGGAGGTGTCGGAGTCGATGCCAGGCCGGAACACAGTCTGTCTTGCACGCCGTTTGGTGGCCTCGGCTCCATGGTGACTGTCGTGGAGGCGAGCCAAGGCGTGGGGACGTGAAGCAGCAGGGACAACTACCGAAGGAGAGGTGTCACTGGCCAGAGGTAGGGGTAGGGCGACAGCAGGGCAGTTGCTGCTCCCTTCGTGCACCCTGTTGGTGTATTTTACCTTTAGAATCGGTTTTGGGAAGTCCTGGGAGATGATGGCCAACTCTTGGCAATGTCTATAGGACAGCAAAGGAGTCGGGACGCCATTATGCACGTCAATTCAGGCTTGACACGACCTGTTGCCAAAGGTGACATGTGCATACAGTGAACCTAGGGCTGAGGCCATCTGTGAACCATCTGCCGTGACGCGGAGGTCCTTGGGGGGCGGTCGTAGGTCACTTGGAGGGAGCCCCAAGCATTGCAAGCGCTGGGGACCGATGACCGTGGCCTCAACGCCAGTGTCGGGCAGCATCTCGAGACGGGATGACACACTGCCGTGGGTCACGATGACGCTGATGTGCTGGGGAACTTTGGTCCTTGGACGCGAGGAGGAGTACACCCTCCTATATGTCGGGCTTTGTCCAAGGACCAAAGTTCCCCAGCACATCAGCGTCATCGTGACCCACGGCAGTGTGTCATCCCGTCTCGAGATGCTGCCCGACACTGGCGTTGAGGCCACGGTCATCGGTCCCCAGCGCTTGCAATGCTTGGGGCTCCCTCCAAGTGACCTACGACCGCCCCCCAAGGACCTCCGCGTCACGGCAGATGGTTCACAGATGGCCTCAGCCCTAGGTTCACTGTATGCACATGTCACCTTTGGCAACAGGTCGTGTCAAGCCTGAATTGACGTGCATAATGGCGTCCCGACTCCTTTGCTGTCCTATAGACATTGCCAAGAGTTGGCCATCATCTCCCAGGACTTCCCAAAACCGATTCTAAAGGTAAAATACACCAACAGGGTGCACGAAGGGAGCAGCAACTGCCCTGCTGTCGCCCTACCCCTACCTCTGGCCAGTGACACCTCTCCTTCGGTAGTTGTCCCTGCTGCTTCACGTCCCCACGCCTTGGCTCGCCTCCACGACAGTCACCATGGAGCCGAGGCCACCAAACGGCGTGCAAGACAGACTGTGTTCCGGCCTGGCATCGACTCCGACACCTCCAATGCTGTCCATGCGCGTGAGCCCTGCCAAGTACTACAACCCAGCCAGCAGCAGGAACCCTTCATGAGTGATGACAACCCCGCCCGCCCCTTTGAGTCTGTGTCGGCTGACTCTTTCTGTGTGTCAGGAGAGTCCTTCCTGGTTATCGTCGACCGCCTTTCTGGTTAGCTGGTTGTCATCAAGTGCGGTAATGATACGACATCTGCCGCCACCATCAGCAAGTTCCGCCACTACTTCCGTTACATGGGCGTTCCTGTGCGCCTGCGAACCAACGGAGGGCCCCAGTTCACAAGCCGGGACTTTGCTGCATTCTTCGACCGATGGGGAGTCCAGCATGTGTTGTCACCACCCCATTACCCTCATTCGAACGGCCACGCTGAGGCTGCTGTCAAATCCCTGAAGCACCTCATCCTCAAAGTGGCCCCTTCTAGGAATATTGACTGCGAGGCCTTCGACCTGGGTCTCCTTGAGCTCCGCAACACACCCAATTACACCGGACGCTCCCCTGCCCAGGTCTTGTATAGATGCTCCCTCCTTTCTTGTGTCCCTCCTAACCCTCAGTCCTTCTCCAAGGAGTGGCAGGCCAAGAAAGAGGATTGTGATCGCCGAGCCGCCGAACGTGTTCAAGACGTCGTCGCCCGCTACAACGACCATGCCCGTCCTCTCCCCAGGTTGAGTGTCGGCACCCAAGTCCGTGTCCAGGACCCGACCTCCCTACGCTGGGACAAAGTGGGCGTAGTCATGGGTCTCGGTAGGTCACGGGACTACCAGCTGCGGTTACCCAGTGGTCAGGTGTGGTGGAGGAACCGCCGTTTCCTCCGCCCCGTAACGCATTCCGCTGACCCCGCCACCAGTGCTGAGTCCCATATCCCGCCCCAGTGATTAAGCCCCTCGACGCTCAGAATGGATCCATGGGAAAAGGTCCGTTTAAGACTTTGCTATGAGCGTATAGGGGGGGGGGGGGTGGGTATGTATATTATGTATGTTGTATGTATACCATGTATGTACTCCATATGTATACATTACTTCTCTAGTCAGTGTGGCAATGCCCCTGTTTCATGTCACCACATGCTTAGATAAATGTGCCTGGCGGCATCTGGAAGCTGCTAATGTACCAAGTGCCACATGTCGCCTGAGAGGTCAGAGAGAGGTCACTTGACCCCTGTACGAATGTACAGTGTACAGTGTATTGCACTACCTGTGCTTGTAAGCACACCCGTGTATATTTCCGTTGAATAGAACCTACAGAACTCTATAGGTGTTTATGTTCGCTCCTGTAGTTAGAACCAAGTACCCGAGCATCTCCACGGCCTACCATTAGATTCACTCTCCGACCCCTTCCAACAGGCAGAGTGTCGCCGCTGGGCGTGTTAACACTGAGTTCTTTGTCTTCACTTTAACACTTAGCACCAGGCCATCTGCGTTCGGTAGTGCTTCCAGTACTCTCTCTAGCATCCACTGTCTCCAGGGGAAGGGTTGTCCAGAGATGATCAAGATATCCCCAGCGTGGAGATTACGGCGAGTTTTGAATAAACTTTATCACTTCCATCTTCTGACAGTTCGGCTTGGCGTTGGTGGGTAGGCCTTCAGTTGCTACTCCAAGTCACACATGTCCGTATTGTGCGCTGGAGTAATTTGCGGCACTTAGGTATACAATATGTCCCACGTATTATGGCAAGAGTGGGTTCTCGTCCTGATTGTCCAGCTCTAGTCATGTGTACCTCTCTCACAATGAGCCTGTGATCCTGTTGTCCCTCGGCAAAAGTATGGGATTCTTCTGGTCAGGGTGGAGAGCGGCATGTTTCAGTCGGCCGCCTACTCTGATCAAACTGTGCGTGTCTAAATGAGGTTCCAGTCGGCTCAAGTCACCACCTCTCACGGGTTGTCTCTGTTGAAACATTCCAAGTTCTCGAAGGAATTCTTTCCTTTACATAAATTTTAAGACGACTAACTTTGCATCTTCCAATTCGCTGACCTTAGGTCGATGTTTCCAGTGATGTTTATTCTTTCGCTTCCCCATCCGCCATTCTATAAAACTTGTAATCCACACTACGCTATTCAGAAGTCGATGCCACGAGGAGTACCTGGCCCATAACATATCGAGGATAGCCTCCCCCTGGTCAGCATTCGTTGTCAGCACCATGGTTTCCTTCTTCACCTATGGGTCTCTGTCTGTGAGGTCTGGAATCCTCATTGGACTCTTTGGCCAATTGTCTTCTTCCAACAAGAGGAAAGCAGGTCTCCGAATCCACCTGCCCTCCTCGTTGAGCTCTGTTCCATGTAGTCCGCAACTAGCGTTATCGGCAGTGTTCAGTGCTGACTTCACGTGGCGCCAGTGTTCTGCATTGGAGTCCTCGTGTATCGTTGCCACTCGATTGGCCACGAAGGAATGGAAGCGTCCTTCGGTGTTTCGTATGTACTGAAGGACTACCGTACTCTGTCCAGAACACTGATCTGTCTATTTGTAATTCAAGTTCTCGTCGTAGTTGTTTGTGTGCCTTGGCAGCCAGTACTGCCGCGCAGAGCTCGAGTCGATGTATGGTCTGCTGTTTCAGAGGGGCTAGCTTGGCCTTGCCCCACACGAAGGAGATATGGTGGGTTCCATCTTCACACGTGGTCCTAAGATATGATACAGCTCTATTCGCTTGTTGGGAGGCGTCGTAGAAGTGGTGTAAAGGTAAGGCAGCCACTGGATTTGCATTCTCGGGTGGGTAGCACCGTGGAACGTGTACCTGTGATAGGTGAGGAAGTTCATCTAGCCATCTTCGCCAAGCCACCCTGTTCTGTTCAGCTATTTGTTCATCGCACCCAACACCTCGTCTACACTCATCTTGGAATATAATTTTAGCTCTTTTGAGGCTCAGAGCGATGAGTCCCAGTGGGTCATATATGGAGCTGACCATACTCAGAAGGCTTCGTTTCGTCTCCGGTTTCTTAGGGATCTGGACCCGGACTGCTAGCTCGTCCCTTTCCATTTCCCACAAGATTCCCAGCGCTCGTTCAGTGGGGAGCTTGTCGTCTTTCAAAATTACTTCCTTTACTCCCACGGCTTTCTCTGTCTGTGGAATTGCCTTGAGGACTTCCTTGTGATTACAGACCCACTTCTTAAGTCTGAATCCGCCCTTATTCCTCAGCTGTCTCAGTCAATGGGTAATTATCGTTGTCTCCCCCGGCGAATCTACTGAGAGAAGCAGATCGTCAACGTAGAAGTTACGATTTGCTTTCTTGATGTCGTTATGGAGACTTTCCCTGTAATCTTGAAATGTCCGTTGTAGCGCATATCCCCAGGAGTCAGTGGATCTAGAGAGAGTACTGCAGGCACTACCGAGCGCAGATGGCCTGGTGCAAAGTGTTAAAGTGAAGACAAAAGACCCAGTGTTAATACCCCCAGCGACGAGACTCTTCCTGATGGAAGAGGTCGGAGAGTGAATCTAATGGTAGGCCGTAATTTCGTGCGAAGCCAGACAGGGGGAGTGTTACCATCAAGCACAGTTGTGCGCGCCGGCCACATGTTAAGTGAAGAAACTGTTTACAACTCAGAATAGCTTACTAAGAGAGAGGGAGCTGGTAGCAGCTGTGTGACTGCCTGAGAGACAGACTATCGCCTTTTACCGTTAGAGGCAACATCTTGATTCTCGTCAACCAACATTTTCCTGCTGGACATTATATTTTATTCTCGTTGGTCTAACCCTAGACCACAAAATATGAGTGTGATTGTGAACTGTTGAATCCTCTGAGAACTCTAAATAACTCTAATAAGTGTAATTATGTACTGTATATTGATCGTATTATTCAAACTGTGTCCTGATGTACCAGCAGCTGTTATATGTGAATTGTATTCAACAAGTTTTGACCGAATTATACTCATCGCATCAACAACAAGGGTCTTATTGTCCTGCACCAACCAAAATCGCTCCTATGAGCGATTACAGTCAAAACGTGGGATAGGACCACACCGTGGAAGCTGCCGCTGGATCGCGCCATCGCAGGGTGGAAGAGGACCTGTAATAGCCCTTGTCTAGTAGGCAGAAGTATTATATAAATGGGTTAATTGCATTTAATTTATATACTCTATCAGCCCCTGTAACTTTCCACTAGCTATGAGGTAGCCTGTTCAGAGCATGCGATAAGGTGTGCCCACGGGAAGCCGCGTCATATTCTGCTGAGCTAAGGCACTAAGTAGCCGGCTCCCTGACCACCTAATGCAGTCAGTAGTTTGATATCCTTGACTAGAGTAAGACGTTATTTGAGAGCCATCGTGGATGTTTTCGTCTTCCGTCGAAAGAGGACGACATACATATTTCCGTTCTCCCTCAATGGGTTCCTACCCATCTGCATTGTTACTCAACCCCTCACACAGAACGGACATATTTAGCTGGTCTATTTATCATAGCCTCCTTCCTTCTCTTAACACTCATAGGTACAGTGATATGTTATGGCGATCTACACTTGGAACTGTATCCTAGATAATTCCTGAATAAATGGATAGTAGACAATTGGGTTCGCTACTAAAACCATATATAATATAAATGTTCGGGCCTCATTATCCCAGACGGAATCAGCAGTTAAGAGGCCTAGAATATTAAGGTGGCAGCGGTGGGATACGAATAACGACTAAATCGGTATAGACATAACAAATCATCAGTGTTTTACGAAAACAGAAAAACAAAAGTCAGTGATGTGTTATCTGCATTTTGTCATCCAAAGAGGTGTAAAAAAAACTTTCCAATTACCGATTCTGCATTATTGATGATTTTCTATCTTACGGAAAGTTGGCAACACCCCTGTCTGGCAACAAGGCGTGGCAGGGAAGAATTCCCAAGGTCACCAATCAGCATCCTGTGCCCGGAGCTTACAGTGTTGCCACATAGCTACAAGCTTCAAGGTTTTTGCAACAAGTGGACTTTCACCATTGTTTAGGAAGATTGTTTTGGATGTCGTGACTGAAGATTGTACACTCTCCCGGTGTCCCCAGCGAGTCCTATTTATACAGGGCTTCCGAAAGTCTGACACACAGAAGGAGCAGCATCTCGTCGGTGTTGGACGTGTCCGGCGACTTCAAGACCAGCAGTCAGCAATTTTGGTGGATAGTGGACTCCCCTGTATGAAGTGGACTCACCCGTCGCCATCTTGAAGCATCTTTCAGTTGCTATGCAACGAGACTAGCGACAGACAGCGCATCGGCGATTGAAACAAACACTCTAACCCCTCACCTGGGATCAGTTGTACGACTCGGAGGGATGGCAGTGACTGGAGAAATCCGTTTTGTATGAAGCCGACCAACAACTCCGTAAATAGGTATCTAGGCATTAAATATATACACACATTTACATATTCGCAACATAACTTCACACTCATAGGACATCGTGTAGGTTATATCAGTATTGTAAGTGTCTTACTTATTCTCTATATACTGACGTATGATAATTTCCAGTATTTATTTTTCACCTGTTCAGCTATTGATACTTTAATTATTTTAACTATAATTTTTATCAATTTCCTGTAAATGGATGGAGAAGGTTATTTCTTTAGTTTGTATCTAAATAATTTTTCAAACCTAAGACATAGAAAATGTGGACATTTTCTTTTGATCCCAGGGAGGATAATAATGTTCATAATTTTCAAACTACATATTTTAATGATACATAGACACATCTTCTCAAAATAATAATGTGATAGTTCTATATAAATTATCACAGACTGTAAAATTTTCAGCCATACCGTGTACAACCCTTCACAACTCTGTACCATTGCACTCTGCACTGGTCCAGAAAGACTGGACTTCGTGTCAATATTGTTCAGACGATGGCGCAAGAGTGTTAGTGTTCACTGTGGATTGCAGCACCAGCAACCGCCAGAACTGGTGTCAGAAAAGACTGCTCTCGGTGCCAAAAATGTTTGGACAAGAGGGCGGGAGTGTTATCGTTCATTATGGACAGGCCGCGAGGACCCTTGTCAGAGTGAAGTGCGCTTTCTGTTAGAAAATAAAGGGTTGTGACAGCTAGGTAATGTTTTGTAGACAGCTAGGTAACATTGTGTAAATATGTAAGGGCGCCTCAGTAATGTTTTGTGACATCAGTTGTGTAATGAGTCCCTACTTTGATTGTGGGGTTTCTGTGGTCTTGCTAAGTGTTATATCACTCGTGCGTATGGCACGTCACGTATTTGAGGGACATCGCTCGCGAGTATGACACTCTTGTGTGACGTTACTCGTGCGTATAGTACTGCTTGTGTGACGTCACTCATGCATATGGCACTGTTTGTGTAAGTCACTCGTGTGTATGGCACTGTTTGTGTGACGTCATTCGTGTGTATGGTACTGCGTGACGTCACTAGTGTCTATGGCACGCGTGAGTGTGTCACTCGTGTGTATGGCACTGTTTGTGTGACTTCATCAATGCAGATGGTACTGTTTGTGTGAAATCACTCGTACATACACTGTTTGTGTGACTTCACTCGTGCGTATGGCACTCGTCAGTGTGACATCTCCAATTGTGTGATATCAGCGATCGTGGGGCGCCATCATAAGTAGTAGCTGATACTAAGCGTTACTGCATACATCTATCGTGGAAGACAGATCACGCTCGTTGTTCTGGCAGTCATGGACATGGAAGGGAATAAGTAAAAAAAATGAGACACTGTCGTGTCACACAAGCCCCACCATAGCAGTGAGAGATAAACTTGTCTCCCTAGAAAAAAAGAAACCATAGCCACTGAGACGCCGGTTGATGAAGCATCATACTTCACAGACGGCTCGGTGGACCCAAAACATCATAGATCCGGAGCGGCCTTCTACACCAAAGATCAGACCCTCCTATGAAGATTTTCTAATGACTGCTCCACCCTACAAACAGAGTTGGTAGCATAATCAAAGGCCCAAACAAATCACATTCACCACCTTTTCCGGGTCATCACACGATACTTACCACCCAGATGCGGACCCATTTCGGGGAGAGAGCCACTCTGAAACTGACCACCTCTTAGAATGGGGTTTGGTGGTAAGCATTCACTGACTGAGGGTCCGCTTACACTTGCAAACCTGCAGTATCCTTTCATATCCACAGGTAGGACAACCTCCATCCCAATCCCAAATCTGGTACGGCTGCTCTAAGAGCCCCAGCCGGAACCACCAAACGGGCGCCTACAGGCAAAGGCCCGTGTCGGACGACGGTTCGACAATCTCAACAACAACAGAAGATCGCAGATACTTAATGCTTTGAAATTAGAGACACCTTTTGTCGCCTACGCCAGTTTCACTAAGGACTCTTTGCGAGGAAGCCCGCAAATAAAAGACACCCCCAACCGTGAGACTATATGACGCGAAAGGCTCCCAACAGTTCTCAGACGAACTGGGGAATTGCATGAGGAACTTGAAGGTTCTGGGAGAACTACATCAGATTGACAAGATTGAATCAATACATACGTTAGCTGAGAGATTCAAGGGAAACATAAGGGACGACTATGTGGATAAGGTGCATATATACAAAAGGAAGCAAGGGAAGCCTCCTGGGATCATGTGGATGATGGAATTCACTATGGATATGGTCGACAAGGGGGAAGAGACCCCAAAGGGACAAGGACCGGGGGAACCAAGCTTGATATATGCAGACTCACACTCACGCCAATCCTCGTCGAGGAAGAAACTTGTGGGTCTGGTGACATCAGGAATGAAAACAACCAGAGAAAAGGACGATGAACGCTGCTCGTTATGCCGCGGAGATCACCTTCTTCAGATATGCCGGACATTCCTCAGCATGTCCACAGGGGAGAGAACTTCCCTCGTCAGGGAAGAACGTCGCTGCTTCGCCTGCCTAGGTCGTATTCACCAGATGACGGAGTGCAGCCAGAAGATGGCATGTTGTATAGATGGCTGCTCTGTAGTACACTCGAGGCTTCTGCACTTCACGGGAATTCTGACGAGCAGTGGCAAAATGCAACGGGGCGAAGTTGAAAGAGGAGAACACCAGACCAATTTCCAAAGGGTGAAGAGAGCAATCATTGGGGGCACTTACCAAATAAACATATCACCTGACCACAAGAGAGCTAGAATGAGTCAACTTAAGTGGAGCTAAATCATGGAAGACCAAAGCCGGCACAAGCACCATGGGGAAAATGACTGGGAGTACACAAAGCGTGCTGGTGACCACGAATAGAAACAATCCACATAGATGGGTCAGGGAAACCATAACCGACAACGGAATTGATGATCAGCATGAAGAACCCAATGATTACGAGTTGTGATTACAGGAGTCCAGCAGAGTCGCACTTCCAATTGTGAAAGTCAGGATGGAGGATAAGAGCCAAGAGGCGAAGGAGCAGTGGTCACCGGAGCTCTCTTGCTTAGGTTAGTCTAGTTAACCGGCTGCAGGCAAAAGGAAGGCCAGTTTTTTCCCTCTCCATTGGCTCGATCGTGAAAGAAGGAAGTAGTGTAAACACCGGGGACATCAGTGTAAAGCTGGTTAGCGTAGGAGAAAGAAAGAGCCGATCCATCACTATCCCCAAGGTCATTGTTGTTGAGAATCTACAGACTTTGCTGAGAGTTTTCGGTCGAAAACACCCAAGACGTCACCATGTGGGAACACCTCTGAAGTACTGCACTACGCCAACCACCGAAAAGAGTGGATCTCCTGATAGGTTTGGATGTACCACAAGTATTAGTGCCGTTAGAAGCAAAGTCTGGGAAGGACGGAGAGCCGTTTGCAACACACACCCTTCTGGGCTGGACTATAAATGGACCACTTGGAACGGTGAGCCGTGATTATGCCGTGATCAACCACTTTGTCAGAATGGCAACATTAAATTCCGAGACAAATCTAGATAAACAAGTCAGGAACTTCTCGGACTGCGACTCCGCCTACAGTAACGATGATCCTGTCGAAGACAAGAGAGTCCTGATGCAGTGGTCAACGTCAATCACTGAAGTGGACGGACACTACAAACTTCCCATTCCGTTTCACCAGAAAGAACCAGAACTCCCAGACAATAAGAAGCTTGCTGAACAGTAATTGGCGGGGCTGAGAAAATGCATCCTTAAGAACCCAGGGCTCTCTCAGAGGTATCAAGAAGAGATGAGACGTCTTGTCGACGAGGGACATGCTGAGCGAGTCCCACGTCAAGAACTCAGTGTTGCACCCGGGAAGACCTGGTATCTTCCACACTACCCCGTGTTGAATCCCAACAAGTCAGAAAAGGTGAGAATATCTTTTGATTGTGCAACCAAATATGAGTCGATGTCATTGAACAGCCAGGTGATGCAAGGGCCAGATCTTAACAACACTTTGATGGGAATCCTCATCAGATTCAAACAAGGAAAGGTGGCACTCATGGCTGATATCGAGGCAAAGTTCCACTTAGTGCGAGTAGTATCCGAACAACGAGACGCCTTACCATTCTTATGGTGGACGGACGACCAGCTGCCAGGGGCCCCACCACTTACCGAATGACTGTACTTCTCTTTGGACGTATGAGTAGCCCTTTATGTGCTGGATATGCGCTACAACGAACATTTCAAGATAACAGGGAAAGTCTCCATGACGACATTAAGAAAGCAAATCGTAACTTCTACGATGACGAACTGCTTCTCTCAGTAGATTCGCCGGGGAAGACAACGATAATTACCCATTGACTGAGACAACTGAGGAATAAGGGCGGATTCAGACTTACGAAGTGGGTCTGTAATCACAAGGAAGTCCTCAAGGCAATTCCACAGACAGAGAAAGCCGTGGGAGTAAAGGAAGTAATTTTGAAAGACGACAAGCTCCCCACTGAACGAGCGCTGGGAATCTTGTGGGAAATGGAAAAGGACGAGCTAGCGGTCCGGGTCCAGATCCCTAAGAAACCGGAGACGAAACGAAGCCTTCTGAGTATGGTCAGCTCCATATATGACCCACTGGGACTCATCGCTCTGAGCCTCAAAAGAGCTAAAATTATATTCCAAGATGAGTGTAGACGAGGTGTTGGGTGCGATGAACAAATAGCTGAACAGAACAGGGTGGCTGGCGAAGATGGCTAGATGAATTTCCTCACCTATCACAGGTACACGTTCCACGGTGCTACCCACCCGAGAATGCAAATCCAGTGGCTGCCTTACCTTTACACCACTTCTACGACGCCTCCCAACAAGCGTATGGAGCTGTATCATATCTTAGGACCACGTGTGAAGATGGAACCCACCATATCTCCTTCGCGTGGGGCAAGGCCAAGCTAGCCCCTCTGAAACAGCAGACCATACCTCGACTCGAGCTCTGCGCGGCATTACTGGCTGCCAAGGCACACAAACAACTACGACGAGAGTTTGAATTACAAATAGACAGATCAGCGTTCTGGACAGACAGTACAGTAGTCCTTCAGTACATACGAAACACCGAAAGACGCTTCCATTCCATCGTGGCCAATCGAATGGCAACGATACACGAGGACTCCAATGCAGAACAATGGCACCACGTGAAGTCAGCACTGAACACTGCCGATAACGCTAGTCGCGGACTACATGGAACAGAGCTCAACGAGGAGGGCAGGTGGATTCGGAGACCTGCTTTCCACCTTGTTGGAAGAAGACAATTGGCCAAAGAGTCCAATGAGGATTCCAGACCTCACAGACAGAGACCCATAGGTGAAGAAGGAAACCACGGTGCTGACAACGAACGCTGACCAGGGGGAGGGTATCCTCGATAAGCTATGGGCCAGGTACTCCTCGTGGCATCGACTTCTGAATAGCGTAGTGTGGATTACAAGGTTTATAGAATGGCGGCTGGGCAAGCGAAAGAATAAACATCACTGGAAACATCGACCTAAGGTCAGCGAATTGGAAGATGCAAAGTTAGTCGTCTTAAAATTTATGTAAAGGAAAGAATTCCTTCGAGAACTTGGAATGTTACAACAGAGACAACCCGTGAGAGGTGGTGACTTGAGCCGACTGGAACCTCATTTAGACACGCACAGTTTGATCAGAGTAGGCGGCCGACTGAAACATGCCGCTCTCCACCCAGACCAGAAGAATCCCATACTTTTGCTGAGGGACAACAGGATCACATGCTCATTGTGAGAGGGGTACACATGACTTGAGCTGGACACTCAGGACGAGTACCCACTCTTGCCATAATACGTGGGACATACTGGCTACCTAAGTGCCGCAAATTACTCGACCGCACAATACGGACATGTGTGACTTGTCGGACTAGGAACTGAATGCCTACCCATCAACGCCAAGCCGACCTGCCAGAAGATGGAAGCATACCCAATTCATCGCAGACCAATTTTGGAGCAGGTGGGTAAAGGAATATCTCCCGACGCTATGTCAGTGACAAAGATTATTCAAAACTCGCCATAATCACCACGCTGAGGATATCTTGATCATCTCTGGACAACCCTTCCCCAGGAGACAGTGGATGCTAGAGAGAGTACTGGTAGCACTACGGAACGCAGATGGCTTGGTGCTAAGTGTTAAAGTGAAGACAAAGAACTCAATGTTTATACGCCCAGCGGCGAGACTCTACCTGTTGGAAGAGGTGAATCTAATGGTAGGCCGTAATTTCGTGCGAAGCCAGACAGGGGGAGTGTTACCGCCAGAGTAATATACACTAGAAGACAGAGAGAAAAATAGGGATAGAGAGAGAGAAAGGGAGAGAGGAAAGAGACAGAGTGTTGACAACGAACTTGCAGAGGTGTTAAATGCGTGTGCCGGCCACATGTTAAGTGAAGAAACTGTTTAGAACTCAGAATAGCTTACTAAGCGAGATGGAGCTGGTAGCAGCTGTGTGACTATCTCAAGGATTCAACAGTTCACAATCACACTCACGTTTTGGGGTCTAGGGTTAGACCAACGAGAACAAATCTAATGTCCTGCTAGTGATATTGGCAGACGAGAATCCAGATGTTGCCTCCGCCTGGCTCTCGGGGACTCCAAAAACTATTACATTGTTCCTGCGCTGGAAACGTTCCTGTTGTTCCTCCTCTCCCCTAACAGTAGGTCCGTTAATTTTCATTTCTTTGACACACTTCTTCAGAGTCCCTAGCTCCTGTAGAACCTGTTCTGATCCTGCATTACTCCACCACCCCCATGGCCCTGCTAATATGTCAGCATAACTCCTCTTAGCCACCACCTCCATTCTAACGGCTACTTCCTCAGTCTTAGCAAGGATCTCTTTCCCAAGTTGCTCTAGTTTGGCAACCAGCAGGGCTCCAGCTACATCTATTTTCGTCCTTAGGGATTTCGTTCCCTTATGGCTTGCAATCGCCTATTTCGCCTTGACTATGCAGTCAAGGCAATACCAGCAACAGCCTTCATGCTTTACGGCAGTTAGCATCTTCCTAAACGTTGCATTAGTCAGGCCTGTATCCTCCATATCCAACTTCCCCCTGCAGTAATCACATATCATACTCATGGTGGTTGTTGTTGTAAAGGGATGGGGGGTTCAGACTGTGTATAGATCTACACCTATTTAAAAATAAAGGGAGAAAAGAAAAGTAAGAACTGTACTTAGCTGCTCCTCTATTGCCTATAGAGTTGTCTTCTGCTATAACTGTGTACACTGTAAACTGTATCTCCCTGTGAATGGTGTATTGCAGGTACAGTTTCAGTCCATGAGAAAGCACAAACACAAAATAAAATTTAAAGTTTCTATGGTACCTATAACACGACTTGGTTTCAGCTGGCAGCGGTGCCTTTCCAGCTTGCTTCCCAGTTTGTATTCACATTAAGTTATTTACAACTTCTTCAGCGGTCACTGATGACACCATGAATTATCACTGTGTACCCTGTATCTTCCTGTGAATGGTGTATTACTGACACAGGGGTGGGAGTAGTGAGGGGTGGGGGTAGTGAGGAGTAGTGGTAGTGAGGAGTGGAGGTAGTGAGGGGTGGGGGTAGTGAGGAGTAGTGGTAGTGAGGAGTGGAGGTAGTGAGGGGTGGGGGTAGTGAGCGGTGGGGGTAGTGAGGAGTGGGGGTAGTGAGGGGTGGGGGTAGTGAGGGGTGGTGGTAGTGAGGGGTGGGGGTAGTGAGGGGAGGGGGTAGTGAGGGGTGGGGGTAGTGAGGGGTGGGGGTAGTGAGGAGTGGAGGATTGGGGTGGGGGTAGAGTGGGGTGGGGGTAGTGAGGGGTGGGGGTAGTGAGGGGTGGGGGTAGTGAGGGGTGGGGGTAGTGAGGAGTAGTGGTAGTGAGGAGTGGAGGTAGTGAGGGGTGGGGGTAGTGAGGAGTAGTGGTAGTGAGGAGTGGAGGTAGTGAGGGGTGGGGGTAGTGAGGGGTGGGGATAGTGTGGGGTGGGGGTAGTGAGGGGTCGGGGTAGTGAGGGGTGGGGGTAGTGAAGAGTGGAGGTAGTGAGGGGTGGGGGTAGTGAGGAGTTGGGGTAGTGAGGAGTGGGGGTAGTGAGGGGTGGGAGTAGAGTGGGGTGGGGGTAGTGAGGGGTGGGGGTAGTGAGGAGTGGAGGTAGTGAGGAGTGGAGGTGGAGAGGGGTGGGGGTAGTGTGGGGTGGGGGTGGTGAGGGGTGGGGGTAGTGAGGGGTGGGGGTAGTGAGGGGTGGGGGTAGTGAGGGGTGGGGTAGTGAGGAGTGGAGGTAGTGAGGGGTGGGGGTAGTGAGGGGTGGGGGTAGTGAGGGTTGGGGGTAGTGGGGGGTGGGGGTAGTGAGGAGTGGAGGTAGTGAGGGGTGGGGGTAGTGAGGGGTGGGGGTAGTGAGGGGTGGGGGTAGTGGGGGTGGGGGTAGTGAGGAGTTGGGGTAGTGGGGAATGGGGGTTGTGAGGGGTGGGGGTAGTGAGGGGTGGGGGTAGTGAGGGGTTTGGGTAGTGAGGGGTGGGGGTAATGAGGGGTGGGGGTAGTGAGGAGTTGGGGTAGTGAGGGGTGAAGGTAGTGAGGGGTGGGCGTAGTGAGGGGAGGGGGTAGTGAGGGGTGGGGGTAGTGAGGGGTGGGGGTAGTGAGGGGTGGTGGTAGTGAGGCGTGGGGGTAGTGAGGGGTGGGGGTAGTGAGGAATGGAGGTAGTAAGGGGCGGGGGTAGTGAGGAGTGGAGGTAGCGAGGGGTGTGGGTAGTGAGGGGTGGAGGTAGTGAGGGGTGGGGGTAGTGAGGGGTGGGGGTAGTGAGGAGTGGAGATTGTGAGGGGTGGGGGTAGTGAGGGGTGGGGGTAGTGAGGAGTTGAAGTAGTGAGGGGTGGGTTTAGTGAGGAGTGAAAGCAGTGAGGGGCGGGGGTAGTGAGGGGTGGGGTAATGAGGGGTGGGGGTAGTGAGGAGTGGTGGTAGTGAGGGGTGGGGGTAGTGAGGGGTGGGGGTAGTGAGGGGTGGAGGTAGTGAAGAGTGGATGTAGTGAGGGGTAGGCGTAGTGTGGGGTAGGGGTAGTGAGGGGTGCGGGTAGTGAGGGATGGGGGTAGTGTGGGGTGGGGGTAGTGAGGGGTGGGGGTAGTGAGGGGTGGAGGTAGTGAGGGGTGGGCGTAGTGAGGGGAGGGGGTAGTGAGGGGTGGGGGTAGTGAGGGGTGGGGGTAGTGTGGGGTGGGGGTAGTGAGGGGTCGGGGTAGTGAGGGGTGGGGGCAGTGAAGAGTGGGGGTAGGGTGGGGTCGGGGCAGTGAGGAGTGGAGGTAGTGAGGGGTGGGGGTAGTGAGGGGTGGGGGTAGTGAGGAGTGAAGGCAGTGAGGGGTGGGGGTAGTGAGGGGTGGGGGCAGTGAAGAGTGGGGGTAGTGAAGGGTGGGGATAGTGAGGGGTGGGGGTAGTGAGGGGTAGGGGTAGTGAGGGGTAGGGGTAGTGAGGGGTGGTGAGAGTGAGGGATGGGGGTAGTGAGGGTGGGGTTGGGGTGGGTGGTAGTGACGGGTGGGGGTAGTCAGGAGTGGAGGTAGTGAGGGGTGGGGGTAGTGAGGGGTGGGGGTAGTGTGGGGTGGGGGTAGTGAGGGGTCGGGGTAGTGAGGGGTGGGGGTAGTGAGGAGTGGAGGTAGTGAGGGGTGAGGGTAGTGAGGGGTAGGGGTAGTGTGGGGTGGGGGTAGTGCGGGGTGGGGGTAGTGACGGGTGGGGGTAGTGAGGAGTGGAGGTAGTGAGGGGTGAGGGTAGTAAGGGGTGGGGGTAGTGTGGGGTGGGGGTATTGAGGGGTCGAGGTAGTGAGGGGCTGAGGGTAGTGAGGGGTGGGGGTAGTGAGGGGCGGGGGTAGTGAGGGGCGGGGGTAGTGAGGGGTGGGGGTAGTGAGGGTTGGGGGTAGTGTGGGGAGAGGGTAGTTTGGGGTGAGAGTAGTGAGGGGTGGGGGTAGTGAGGGGCGGGGGTAGTAAGGGGTGGGGGAAGTGAGGGGTAGGGGTAGTGTGGGGTGGGGATAGTGAGGGGCCGGGGTAGTGAGGGGTAGGGGTAGTGAGGGGTGGGGGTAGTGAGGGGTGGGGGTAGTGAGGGGTAGGGGTAGTGAGGGGCGGGGGTCGTGAGGGGTGGGGGTAGTGATGGGTAGGGGTAGTGAGGGGTGGGGGTAGTGAGGGGTGTGGGTAGTGTGGGGTGGGGGTAGTGTGGGGTGGGGGTAGTGTGGGGTGGTGGTAGTGAGTGGGTGGGGTAGTGTGGGGTGGGGGTAGTGAGGAGTGGAGGTAGTGAGGGACGGGGGTAGTGACGGGTGGGGGTAGTGAGGGGTGGGGGTAGTGGAGGAAAGGGGTAGTGAGGGGTGGGGGTAGTGAGGGGTGGTGGTAGTGAGGGGTTTGGGTAGTGAGGGGTGGGGGTAATGAGGGGTGGGGGTAGTGAGGAGTAGTGGAAGTGAAGGGTGGGGGTAGTGAGGCGTGAAGGTAGTGAGGGGCAGGGGTAGTGAGGGATGGGGGTAGTGAGAGGTGGGGGTAGTGTGGGGTGGGGGTAGTGAGGGGAGGGGGTAGTGAGGGGTGGAGGTAGTGAGGGGTGGGCGTAGTGAGGGGAGGGGGTAGTGAGGGGTGGGGGTAGTGAGGGGTGGGGGTAGTGAGGGGTGGTGGTAGTGAGGGGTGGGGGTGGTGAGGGGCGGGGGTAGTGAGGAATGGAGGTAGTAAGGGGTGGGTTTAGTGAGCAGTGAAAGCAGTGAGGGGCGGGGGTAGTGAGGGGTGAGGTAATGAGGGGAGGGGTAGTGAGGAGTGGAGGTAGTGAGGGGTGGGAGGTAGTGAGAGGTTGGAGGTAGTGAGGGGTGGGAGTTGTGAGGAGTGGAGGTAGTGAGGGGTGGGAAGTAGTGAGGAGTGGAGGTAGTGAGGGGTGGGAGGTAGTGAGAGGTGGGAGGTAGTAAGGGGTGAGGGCAGTGAGGGGTGAGGGTAGTGAGGGGTGGAGGTAGTGATGGGTGGGAGGTAGTAAGGGGTGAGGGTAGTGAGGGGTGGAGGTAGTGAGGGGTGGGGGTAGTGAGGGGTGTGGGTAGTGAGGGGTGGGGGTAGTGAGGGGTGGAGGTAGTGAGGGGTGGGGGTAGTGAGGGGTGGGGAAGTGAGGGGAGGGGGTAGTGAGGGGTGGGGGTAGTGAGGGGTGGGGGTAGTGAGGGGTGGGGGTAGTGTGGGGTGGGGGTAGTGACGGGTGGGGGTAGTGAGGAGTGGAGGTAGTGAGGGGTGGGGGTAGTGAGGGGTGGGGGTAGTGTGGGGTGGGGGTAGTGAGGGGTCGGGGTAGTGAGGGGTGGGGGTAGTGAAGAGTGGAGGTAGTGAGGGGTGGGGGTAGTGAGGAGTTGGGGTAGTGAGGAGTGGGGGTAGTGAGGGGTGGGGGTAGTGAGGGTGGGGGTAGAGAGGGGTGGGGGTAGTGAGGAGTGGAGGTAGTGAGGAGTGGAGGTGGAGAGGGGTGGGGTAGTGTGGGGTGGGGGTGGTGAGGGGTGGGGGTAGTGAGGGGTGGGGGTAGTGAGGGCTGGGGGTAGTGAGGGGTGGGGTAGTGAGGAGTGGAGGTAGTGAGGGGTGGGGGTAGTGAGGGGTGGGGGTAGTGAGGGTTGGGGGTAGTGAGGGGTGGGGGTAGTGAGGAGTGGAGGTAGTGAGGGGTGGGGGTAGTGAGGGGTGGGGGTAGTGAGGGGTGGGGGTAGTGACGGGTGGGGGTAGTGAGGGGTGGGGGTAGTGAGGAATGGGGGTAGTGAGGGATGGGGGTAGTGAGGGGTTTGGGTAGTGAGGGGTGGGGGTAATGAGGGGTGGGGGTAGTGAGGAGTGGGGGTAGTGAGGGGTGGGGATAGTGAGGAGTGAAGGTAGTGAGGGGTGGGGGTAGTGAGGGATGGGGGTAGTGAGGGGTGGGGGTAGTGTGGGGTGGGGGTAGTGAGGGGTGGGGGTAGTGAAGGGTGGAGGTAGTGAGGGGTGGGCGAAGTGAGGGGAGGAGGTAGTGAGGGGTGGGGGTAGTGAGGGGTGGGGGTAGTGAGGGGTGGTGGTAGTGAGGGGTGGGGGTAGTGAGGGGTGGGGGTAGTGAGGAGTGGAGGTAGTAAGGGGTGGGGGTAGTGAGGGGTGGAGGTAGTGAGGGTTGGGGGTAGTGAGGGGTGGGGGTAGTGAGGAGTGGAGGTAGTGAGGGGTGGGGGTAGTGAGGGGTGGGGGTAGTGAGGAGTTGAGGTAGTGAGGGGTGGGTATAGTGAGGAGTGGAGGCAGTGAGGGGTGGGGGTAGTGAGGGGTGGGGTAGTGAGGGGTGGGGGTAGTGAGGAGTGGTGGTAGTGAGGGGTGGGGTAGTGAGGGGTGGGGGTAGTGAGGGGTGGAGGTAGTGAAGAGTGGATGTAGTGAGGGGTAGGCGTAGTGTGGGGTGGGGGTAGTGAGGGGTGGGGGTAGTGAGGGGTGGGGGTAGTGAGGGGTGGGGTAGTGAGGAGTGGAGGTAGTGAGGGGTGGGGGTAGTGAGGGGTGGGGGTAGTGAGGGTTGGGGGTAGTGAGGGTGGAGGTAGTGAGGGGTGGGGGTAGTGAGGGGTGGGGTAGTGAGGGTGGGAGGTAGTGAGGAGTGGAGGTATTGAGGGGTGGGAGGTAGTGAGGGTGGGGGTAGTGAGGGGTGGGGTAGTGTGGGGTGGGGGTAGTGAGGGGTGGAGGTAGTGAGAGGTTGGAGGTAGTGAGGGGTGGGGTAGTGAGGGGTGGAGTAGTGAGGGGTGGGGGTAGTGAGGGGTGGGGTAGTGAGGGGTGGGGGTAGTGAGGGGTGGGGGTAGTGAGGGTGGAGGTAGTGAGGGGTGGGGGTAGTGAGGGGTAGGGGTAGTGAGGGGTGGGGGTAGTGAGGGGTGGGGGTAGTGAGGGGTGGGGGTAGTGAGGAGTGGAGGTAGTGAGGAGTGGAGGTAGTGAGGGGTGGGGGTAGTGAGGGGTGGGGGTAGTGAGGGGTGGGGGTAGTGAGGAGTGGGGTAGTGAGGGGTGGGGTAGTGAGGGGTGGGGGTAGTGAGGAGTGGGGTAGTGAGGGGTGGGGGTAGTGAGGGGTGGGGGTAGTGAGGGGTGGGGGTAGTGAGGGGTGGGGTAGTGAGGGTGGAGGGGTGGGGTAGTGGGGTGGGGTAGTGAGGGGTGGGGGTAGTGAGGGGTGGGGGTAGTGAGGGGTGGGGGTAGTGAGGGGTGGAGGTAGTGAGGAGTGGAGGTAGTGAGGGGTGGGGGTAGTGAGGGGTGGGGGTAGTGAGGGGTGGGGGTAGTGAGGGGTGGGGGTAGTGAGGGGTGGGGGTAGTGAGGGGTGGGGTAGTGAGGAGTGGAGGTAGTGAGGGGTGGGGGTAGTGAGGGGTGGGGGTAGTGAGGGGGGGGGGTAGTGAGGGTGGGGTAGTGAGGAGTAGGGGTAGTGAGGGGTGGGGGTAGTGAGGGGTGGGGGTAGTGAGGGGTGGTGGTAGTGAGGGGTGGAGGTAGTGAGGGGTGGGGTAGTGAGGGGTGGGGTAGTGAGGGGTGGGGGTAGTGAGGGGTGGGGGGTATTGAGGGGTGGGGATAGTGAGGGTTGGGGGTAGTGAGGGGTGGGGGTAGTGAGGGGTGGGGGTAGTGAGGGGTGGGGGTAGTGAGGAGTGGGGTAGTGAGGAGTGGAGGTAGTGAGGGGTGGGGGTAGTGAGGGGTGGGGGTAGTGAGGGGTGGGGGTAGTGAGGGGTGGGGGTAGTGAGGAGTGGAGGTAGTGAGGGGTGGGGGTAGTGAGGGGTGGGGGTAGTGAGGGGTGGGGGTAGTGAGGGGTGGGGGTAGTGAGGAGTGGAGGTAGTGAGGGGTGGGGGTAGTGAGGGGTGGGGGTAGTGAGGTGTGGTGGTAGTGAGCGGTGGGGGTAGTGAGGGGTGGGGGTAGTGAGGGGTGGGGGTAGTGAGGGGTGGGGGTAGTGAGGAGTGGAGGATTAGGGGTGGGGGTAGAATGGGGTGGGGGTAGTGAGGGGTGGGGGTAGTGAGGAGTGGAGGTAGTGAGGGGTGGGGGTAGTGAGGGGTGGGGTAGTGAAGATTAGGGGTAGTGAGGGGTAGGGGTGGAGTTGGGTGGGGGTAGTGAGGGGTGGGGGTAGTGAGGAGTGGAGGTAGTGAGGAGTGGAGGTGGTGAGGGGTGGGGGTAGTGTGGGGTGGGGATAGTGAGGGGTGGGGTTGAGTGGGGTCGGGGTAGTGAGGATTGGAAATAGTGAGGGGTGGGGGTAGTGAGGAGTGGGGGTAGTGAGGGGTGGGGGTAGTGAGGGGTGGGGGTAGTGAGGGGTGGGGGTAGTGAGGAGTTGAGGTAGTGAGGGGTGTGGGTAGTGAGGGGTGGGGGTAGTGAGGGGTGGTGGTAGTGAGGGGTGGGGGTAGTGAGGAGTGGAGGATTGGGGTGGGGGTAGAGTGGGGTGGGGGTAGTGAGGGGTGGGGGTAGTGAGGGGTGGGGGTAGTGAGGAGTAGTGGTAGTGAGGAGTGGAGGTAGTGAGGGGTGGGGGTAGTGAGGAGTGGAGGTAGTGAGGGGTGGGGTAGTGAGGAGTGGGGGTAGTGAGAGGTGGGGCTAGTGAGGGGTTCGGGTAGTGAGGGGTGGGGGTAGTGAGGGAGTGGGTAGTGAGGGTGGAGGTAGTGAGGGGTGGGGGTAGTGAGGAGTGGAGGTAGTGAGGGGTGGGGGTAGTGAGGGGTGGTGGTAGTGAGGGGTGGGGGTAGTGAGGGGTGGGGGTAGTGAGGAGTGGGGGTAGTGAGGGGTGGGGGTAGTGAGGAGTGGGGGTAGTGAGGGGTGGGGGTAGTGAGGAGTAGTGGTAGTGAGGAGTGGAGGTAGTGAGGGGTGGGGGTAGTGAGGAGTGGAGGTAGTGAGGGGTGGGGGTAGTGAGGGGTGGTGGTAGTGAGGGGTGGGGGTAGTGAGGAGTGGAGGATTGGGGTGGGGGTAGAGTGGGGTGGGGGTAGTGAGGGGTGGGGGTAGTGAGGGGTGGAGGTAGTGAGGGGTGGAGGTAGTGAGGAGTGGAGGTAGTGAGGGGTGGGGGTAGTGAGGGGTGGGGGTAGTGAGGGGTGGGGGTAGTGAGGGGTGGGGGTAGTGAGGGGTGGGGGTAGTGAGGGGTGGGGGTAGTGAGGGGTGGGGGTAGTGAGGGGTGGGGGTAGTGAGGGGTGGGGGTAGTGAGGGGTGGGGGTAGTGAGGGGTGGGGGTAGTGAGGAGTGGAGGTAGTGGGGTGGGGGTAGTGAGGGGTGGGGGTTGTGAGGGGTGGGGGTAGTGAGGGGTGGGGGTAGTGAGGGGTGGGGGTAGTGAGGGGTGGGGTAGTGAGGAGTGGAGGTAGTGAGGGGTGGGGGTAGTGAGGGGTGGGGGTAGTGAGGGGTGGGGGTAGTGAGGAGTGGTGGTAGTGAGGAGTGGGGGTAGTGAGGGGTGGGGGTAGTGAGGAGTGGGGGTAGTGAGGGTTGGGGGTAGTGAGGAGTAGTGGTAGTGAGGAGTGGAGGTAGTGAGGGGTGGGGGTAGTGAGGGGTGGTGGTAGTGAGGAGTAGAGGTACTGAGGAGTGGAGGTAGTGAGGGGTGGGGGTATTTTGGGGTGGGGGTAGTGAGGAGTGGAGGTAGTGAGGGGTGGGGTAGTGAGGGGTGGTGGTAGTGAGGAGTAGAGGTACTGAGGAGTGGAGGTAGTGAGGGGTGGGGGTAGTGAGGGGTGGGGGTAGTGAGGGGTGGGGGTAGTGAGGGGTGGAGGTAGTGAGGGGTGGGGGTAGTGAGGAGTGGAGGTAGTGAGGGGTGGGGGTAGTGAGGGGTGGGGGTAGTGAGGGTGGGGTAGTGAGGGGTGGAGGTAGTGAGGGGTGGGGGTAGTGAGGGGTGGGGGTAGTGAGGGGTGGGGGTAGTGAGGGGTGGGGGTAGTGAGGGGTGGGGGTAGTGAGGAGTGGAGGTAGTGAGGGGTGGGGGTAGTGAGGGGTGGGGGTAGTGAGGAGTGGAGGTAGTGAGGGGTGGGGGTAGTGAGGGGTGGAGGTAGTGAGGGGTGGGGGTAGTGAGGGGTGGGGTAGTGAGGGGTGGGGGTAGTGAGGGGTGGAGGTAGTGAGGGGTGGGGGTAGTGAGGGGTGGGGTAGTGAGGGGTGGGGGTAGTGAGGGGTGGGGGTAGTGAGGGGTGGGGGTAGTGAGGGGTGGGGGTAGTGAGGGGTGGGGGTAGTGAGGAGTGGAGGTAGTGAGGGGTGGGGGTAGTGAGGGGTGGGGTAGTGAGGGGTGGGGGTAGTGAGGAGTGGAGGTAGTGAGGAGTGGAGGTAGTGAGGGGTGGGGGTAGTGAGGGGTGGGGGTAGTGAGGGGTGGGGGTAGTGAGGGGTGGGGTAGTGAGGGGTGGGGGTAGTGAGGGTGGGGTAGTGAGGGGTGGGGGTAGTGAGGGGTGGGGGTAGTGAGGGGTGGGGGTAGTGAGGGGTGGAGGTAGTGAGGGGTGGGGGTAGTGAGGGGTGGGGTAGTGAGGGGTGGGGGTAGTGAGGGTGGGGTAGTGAGGGGTGGGGGTAGTGAGTGGTGGGGGTAGTGAGGGGTGGGGGTAGTGAGGAGTGGAGGTTGTGAGGGGTGGGGGTGGTGAGGGGTGGGTGTAGTGAGGGGTGGGGTAGTGAGGAGTAGAGGTAGTTAGGGGTGGGGGTAGTGAGGGGTGGGGTAGTGAGGGGTGGGGGTAGTGAGGGGTGGGGTAGTGAGGGGTGGGGGTAGTGAGGGGTGGGGGTAGTGAGGGGTGGGGGTAGTGAGGGTAGGGGTAGTGAGGGTGGGGGTAGTGAGGGGTGGGGTAGTGAGGGGTGGGGTAGTGAGGGGTGGGGTAGTGAGGGGTGGGGTAGTGAGGGTGGGGGTAGTGAGGGGTGGGGGTAGTGAGGGGTGGGGGTAGTGAGGGGTGGGGTAGTGAGGGGTGGGGGTAGTGAGGGGTGGGGGTAGTGAGGGTGGGGTAGTGAGGGTGGGGTAGTGAGGGGTGGGGGTAGTGAGGGGTGGGGTAGTGAGGAGTGGGGTAGTGAGGGGTGGGGTAGTGAGGGGTGGGGGTAGTGAGGGGTGGGGGTAGTGAGGGGTGGGGGTAGTGAGGGGTGGGGGTAGTGAGGGGTGGGGTAGTGAGGAGTGGGGTAGTGAGGGGTGGGGGTAGTGAGGGGTGGGGGTAGTGAGGGGTGGGGTAGTGAGGGTGGGGTAGTGAGGGGTGGGGTAGTGAGGGGTGGGGGTAGTGAGGGGTGGGGGTAGTGAGGGGTGGGGTAGTGAGGAGTAGAGGTAGTGAGGGGTGGTGGTAGTGAGGGGTGGGGTAGTGAGGGTGGGGTAGTGAGGGTGGGGTAGTGAGGGGTGGGGGTAGTGAGGGGTGGGGGTAGTGAGGGGTGGGGGTAGTGAGGTGTGGGGATCGGTAGGGGTGGGGGTAGTGAGGGGTGGGGGTAGTGAGGGGTGGGGGTAGTGAGGGGTGGGGTAGTGAGGGGTGGGGGTAGTGAGGGGTGGGGGTAGTGAGCGGTGGGGGTAGTGAAGGGTGGGGGTAGTGAGGGGTGGGGATAGTGAGGGGTGGGGGTAGTGAGGGTGGGGGGTAGTGAGGACTGTCGGTAGTGAGGGGTGGGGGTAGTGTGGGTGTGGGGTTGTGGGGGGTGGGGGTAGTGAGGGGTGGGGGTAGTGAGGGGTGGGGTAGTGAGGAGTGGAGGTAGTGAGGGGTGGGGTAGTGAGGGTGGGGGTAGTGAGGGGTGGGGGTAGTGAGGGGTGGGGGTTGTGTGGGGGGGGGGTAGTGAGGAGTGGAGGTAGTGAGGGTGGGGGTAGTGAGGGGTGGGGGTAGTGAGGGGTGGGGTAGTGAGGGGTGGGGTAGTGAGGGGTGGGGGTAGTGAGGGGTGGGGGTAGTGAGGGGTGGGGTAGTGAGGGGTGGGGGTAGTGAGGGGTGGGGTAGTGAGGGGTGGGGTAGTGAGGGGTGGGGGTAGTGAGGGTGGGGTAGTGAGGGTGGGGTAGTGAGGGGTGGGGGTAGTGAGGGGTGGGGTAGTGAGGGGTGGGGGTAGTGAGGGGTGGGGGTAGTGAGGGTGGGGTAGTGAGGGGTGGAGGTAGTGAGGGGTGGGGGTAGTGAGGGGTGGGGGTAGTGAGGGGTGGGGGTAGTGAGGGGTGGAGGTAGTGAGGGGTGGGGGTAGTGAGGGGTGGGGTAGTGAGGGGTGGGGGTAGTGAGGGGTGGGGGTAGTGAGGGGTGGGGTAGTGAGGGGTGGGGGTAGTGAGGGGTGGGGTAGTGAGGGTGGGGTAGTGAGGGGTGGGGGTAGTGAGGGGTGGGGTAGTGAGGGGTGGGGTAGTGAGGGTGGGGTAGTGAGGGGTGGGGTAGTGAGGGGTGGGGGTAGTGAGGGGTGGGGGTAGTGAGGAGTGGAGGTAGTGAGGGGTGGGGGTAGTGAGGGGTGGGGGTAGTGAGGGGTGGGGGTAGTGAGGGGTGGAGGTAGTGAGGGGTGGGGTAGTGAGGGGTGGGGGTAGTGAGGGGTGGGGTAGTGAGGGGTGGGGGTAGTGAGGGGTGGGGGTAGTGAGGGGTGGGGGTAGTGAGGGGTGGGGGTAGTGAGGGTGGAGGTAGTGAGGGGTGGGGGTAGTGAGGGGTGGGGGTAGTGAGGGGTGGGGGTAGTGAGGGTGGAGGTAGTGAGGGGTGGGGGTAGTGAGGGGTGGGGTAGTGAGGGTGGGGTAGTGAGGGGTGGGGTAGTGAGGGGTGGGGGTAGTGAGGGGTGGGGGTAGTGAGGGGTGGGGGTAGTGAGGGGTGGGGGTGGTGAGGGGTGGGGGTAGTGAGGGGTGGAGGTTGTGAGGGGTGGGGTAGTGAGGGGTGGGGGTAGTGAGGGTGGGGTAGTGAGGGGTGGGGGTAGTGAGGGGTGGGGTAGTGAGGGTGGAGGTAGTGAGGGGTGGGGTAGTGAGGGGTGGGGTAGTGAGGGTGGGGTAGTGAGGGGTGGAGGTAGTGAGGGGTTGGGGTAGTGAGGTGGGGGGTAGTGAGGGGTGGGGGTAGTGAGGGGTGGGGTTAGTGAGGGGTGGGGGTAGTGAGGGGTGGGGTAGTGAGGAGTGGAGGTAGTGAGGGGTGGGGGTAGTGAGGGGTGGGGGTAGTGAGGGGTGGGGGTAGTGAGGGGTGGGGTAGTGAGGAGTGGAGGTAGTGAGGGGTGGGGTAGTGAGGGGTGGTGGTAGTGAGGGGTGGGGGTAGTGAGGGGTAGGGGTATTGAGGCGTGGGGGTAGTGAGGGTGGAGGTAGTGAGGGGTGGGGGTAGTGAGGGGTGGGGTAGTGAGGGTGGGGGTAGTGAGGGGTGGGGGTAGTGAGGGGTGGGGTAGTGAGGGTGGGGTAGTGAGGGGTGGGGTAGTGAGGGGTGGGGGTAGTGAGGGTGGGGTAGTGAGGGGTGGGGGTAGTGAGGGGTGGGGTAGTGAGGGTGGGGGTAGTGAGGAGTGGAGGTAGTGAGGGGTGGGGTAGTGAGGGGTGGGGGTAGTGAGGGGTGGAGGTAGTGAGGGGTGGGGGTAGTGAGGGGTGGGGTAGTGAGGGGTGGGGTAGTGAGGAGTGGAGGTAGTGAGGGGTGGGGGTAGTGAGGGGTGGGGGTAGTGAGGGTGGGGGTAGTGAGGGGTGGGGGTAGTGAGGAGTGGAGGTAGTGAGGGGTGGGGGTAGTGAGGGGTGGGGGTAGTGAGGGGTGGGGGTAGTGAGGGGTGGGGGTAGTGAGGGGTGGAGGTAGTGAGGGCTGGGGGTAGAGAGGGGTGGGGGTAGTGAGGGGTGGGGGTAGTGAGGGGTGGGGTAGTGAGGGTGGGGTAGTGAGGGGTGGGGTAGTGAGGGGTGGGGGTAGTGAGGGGTGGAGGTAGTGAGGGGTGGGGGTAGTGAGGGGTGGGGGTAGTGAGGAGTGGAGGTAGTGAGGGGTGGGGGTAGTGAGGGGTGGGGTAGTGAGGAGTGGAGGTAGTGAGGAGTGGAGGTAGTGAGGGGGGGGGGTAGTGAGGGTGGGGGTAGTGAGGGTGGGGGTAGTGAGGGGTGGGGTATTGAGGGGTGGGAGTAGTGAGGGGTGGGGTAGTGAGGAGTGGAGGTAGTGAGGGGTGGGGGTAGTGAGGGGTCGGGGTAGTGAGGAGTAGAGGTAGTGAGGGGGGAGATAGTGAGGAGTGGGGTAGTGAGGGGTGGGGGTAGTGAGGAGTGGAGGTAGTGAGGGGTGGGGGTAGTGAGGGTTGGGGGTAGTGAGGCGGGGGGTAGTGAGGGGTGGGGGTAGTGAGGAGTGGAGGTAGTGAGGGGTGGGGGTAGTGAGGGGTGGGGTAGTGAGGGGTGGGGGTAGTGAGGGGTAGGGGTAGTGAGGGGTGGGGGTAGTGAGGAGTGGAGGTAGTGAGGAGTGGGGGTAGTGAGGGGTGGGGTAGTGAGGGGTGGGGGTAGTGAGGGGTGGGGGTAGTGAGGGTGGAGGTAGTGAGGGGTGGGGTAGTGAGGGGTGGGGTAGTGAGGGTGGGGGTAGTGAGGGGTGGGGGTAGTGAGGGGTGGGGGTAGTGAGGGGTGGGGGTAGTGAGGGGTGGGGGTAGTGAGGGGTGGGGTAGTGAGGAGTGGAGGTAGTGAGGGGTGGGGGTAGTGAGGGGTGGGGGTTTGTGGGGGGGGGGGTAGTGAGGAGTGGAGGTAGTGAGGGGTGGGGTAGTGATGGGTGGGGTAGTGAGGGTGGAGGTAGTGAGGAGTGGGGGTAGTGAGGAGTGGGGTAGTGAGGGGTGGGGGTAGGGTGGGGTGGGGGTAGTGAGGTGTGGGGGTAGTGAGGGGTCGGGGTAGTGAGGTGGGGGTAGTGAGGGGTGGGGCTAGTGAGGGGTGGGGGTAGTGAGGGGTGGGGGTAGTGAGGGGTGGGGGTAGTGAGGAGTGGAGGTAGTGAGGGGTGGGGGTAGTGAGGGGTGGGGGTAGTGAGGGGTGGGGGTAGTGAGGGGTGGGGGTAGTGAGGGGTGGGGTAGTGAGGGGTGGGGGTAGTGAGGGGTGGGGGTAGTGAGGAGTAGAGGTAGTGAGGAGTGGAGGTAGTGAGGGGTGGGGGTAGTGAGGGGTGGGGGTAGTGAGGGGTGGGGGTAGTGAGGAGTGGAGGTAGTGAGGGGTGGGGGTAGTGAGGGGTGGGGGTAGTGAGGGGTGGGGGTAGTGAGGGGTGGGGGTAGTGAGGGGTGGGGGTAGTGAGGAGTGGAGGTAGTGAGGGGTGGGGGTAGTGAGGGGTGGGGGTAGTGAGGGGAGGGGTAGTGAGGGTGGGGTAGTGAGGGGTGGGGTAGTGAGGGGTGGGGGTTGTGAGGGGTGGGGGTAGTGAGGGGTGGGGGTAGTGAGGAGTAGAGGTAGTGAGGGGTGGGGGTAGTGAGGGGTGGGGGTAGTGAGGGGTGGGGGTAGTGAGGGGTGGGGTAGTGAGGGGTGGGGGTAGTGAGGGGTGGGGTAGTGAGGGGTGGGGTAGTGAGGGGTGGGGGTAGTGAGGGGTGGGGGTAGTGAGGAGTGGAGGTAGTGAAGGGTGGGGGTAGTGAGGGGTGGGGTAGTGAGGGGTGGGGTAGTGAGGGGTGGGGGTAGTGAGGGGTGGGGGTAGTGAGGGGTGGGGGTAGTGAGGAGTGGGGTAGTGAGGGTGGGGTAGTGAGGGGTGGGGGTAGTGAGGAGTGGGGTAGTGAGGAGTGGGGGTAGTGAGGGGTGGGGGTAGTGAGGGGTGGGGGTAGTGAGGAGTGGAGGTAGTGGGGGTGGGGGATGTGAGGGGTAGGGGTAGTGAGGGGTGGGGGTAGTGAGGGGTGGGGTAGTGAGGGGTGGGGTAGTGAGGGGTGGGGGTAGTGAGGGTGGAGGTAGTGAGGGGTGGGGGTAGTGAGGGGTGGGGGTAGTGAGGGTGGGGGTAGTGAGGGGTGGGGGTAGTGAGGGGTGGGGGTAGTGAGGGGTGGGGGTAGTGAGGGGTGGGGGTAGTGAGGGGTGGGGGTAGTGAGGGGTGGGGGTAGTGAGGGGTGGGGGTAGTGAGGGGTGGGGTAGTGAGGGGTGGGGGTAGTGAGGGGTGGGGGTAGTGAGGGGTGGGGGTAGTGAGAGGTGGGGGTAGTGAGGGGTGGGGGTAGTGAGGGGTGGGGGTAGTGAGGGGTGGAGGTAGTGAGGGGTGGGGGTAGTGAGGGGTGGGGGTAGTGAGGGGTGGGGGTAGTGAGGAGTGGGGTAGTGAGGGTGGGGGTAGTGAGGGGTGGGGGTAGTGAGGGGTGGGGTAGTGAGGGGTGGGAGGTAGTAAGGGGTGGGGGTAGTGAGGGGTGGAGGTAGTGAGGGGTGGGGGTAGTGAGGGGTGGGGGTAGTGAGGGGTGGGGTTGTGAGGGGTGGGGGTAGTGAGGGGTGGGGGTAGTGAGGGGTGGGGGTAGTGAGGGGTGGGGTAGTGAGGGGTGGGGGTAGTGAGGGGTGGGGGTAGTGAGGGGTGGGGGTAGTGAGGGGTGGGGTAGTGAGGGTGGAGGTAGTGAGGGGTGGGGGTAGTGAGGGGTGGGGGTAGTGAGCGGTTGGGGTAGTGAGGGGTGGGGGTAGTGAGGGGTGGGGGTAGTGAGGGGTGGGGGTAGTGAGGGGTGGGGGTAGTGAGGGGTGGGGTAGTGAGGGGTGGGGGTAGTGAGGGGTGGGGGTAGTGAGGAGTGGAGGTAGTGAGGGGTGGGGGTAGTTAGTTGTGGGGGTAGTGAGGGGTGGGGGTAGTGAGGGGTGGGGTAGTGAGGGGTGGGGGTAGTGAGGGGTGGGGGTAGTGAGGGGTGGGGGTAGTGAGGGGTGGGGGTAGTGAGGGGTGGGGGTAGTGAGGAGTGGGGGTAGTGAGGGGTGGGGGTAGTGAGGGGTGGGGGTAGTGAGGGGTGGGGGTAGTGAGGAGTGGAGGTAGTGAGGGGTGGGGTAGTGAGGGGTGGGGGTAGTGAGGGGTGGGGGTAGTGAGGAGTGGAGGTAGTGAGGGGTGGGGGAAGTGAGGGGTGGGGTACTGAGGGGTGGGGTAGTGAGGGGTGGGGGTAGTGAGGGGTGGGGGTAGTGAGGGGTGGGGGTAGTGAGGGGTGGGGTAGTGAGGGGTGGGGTAGTGAGGGGTGGGGTAGTGAGGAGTGGGGTAGTGAGGGGTGGGGGTAGTGAGGGGTGGGGGTAGTGAGGGTGGGGGTAGTGAGGGGTGGGGGTAGTGAGGGGTGGAGGTAGTGAGGGGTGGGGGTAGTGAGGGGTGGGGGTAGTGAGGGGTGGGGGTAGTGAGGGGTGGGGGTAGTGAGGGGTGGGGGTAGTGAGGAGTGGAGGTAGTGAGGGGTGGGGGTAGTGAGGGGTGGGGTAGTGAGGGGTGGGGGTAGTGAGGGGTGGGGGTAGTGAGGGGTGGAGGTAGTGAGGGGTGGGGGTATTGAGGGGTGGGGTAGTGAGGGTGGGGGTAGTGAGGGGTGGGGGTAGTGAGGGGTGGAGGTAGTGAGGGGTGGGGGTAGTGAGGGGTGTGGGTAGTGAGGGGTGGGGGTAGTGAGGAGTGGAGGTAGTGAGGGGTGGGGTAGTGAGGGGTGGGGGTAGTGACGGGTGGGGGTAGTGAGGGTGAGGTAGTGAGGGGTGGGGGTTGTGAGGGGTGGGGGTAGTGAGGAGTGGAGGTAGTGAGGGGTGGGGGTATTGAGGGTTGGGGTAGTGAGGGGTGGGGGTTGTGAGGGGTGGGGGTAGTGAGGGGTGGAGGTAGTGAGGGGTGGGGGTAGTGAGGAGTGGAGGTAGTGAGGGGTGGGGGTAGTGAGGGGTGGGGGTAGTGAGGAGTGGGGTAGTGAGGAGTGGAGGTAGTGAGGGGTGGGGGTAGTGAGGGGTGGGGGTAGTGAGGGGTGGAGGTAGTGAGGGGTGGGGGTAGTGAGGGGTGGGGGTAGTGAGGGGTGGGGGTAGTGAGGGGTGGGGGTAGTGAGGTGTGGAGTACTGAGGTGTGGACGAAGTGAGGGGTGGTGTAGAGACGGGTGGGGGTAGTGAGGTGTGGGGGTAGTGAGGAGTGGAGGTAGTGAGGGGTGGGGTAGTGAGGGGTGGGGGTAGTGAGGGGTGGGGGTAGTGAGGGGTGGGGGTAGTGAGGGGTGGGGGTAGTGAGGGTGGGGTAGTGAGGAGTGGAGGTAGTGAGGGGTGGGGGTAGTGAGGGGTGGGGTAGTGAGGGGTGGGGGTAGTGAGGGTGGGGGTAGTGAGGGGTGGGGTAGTGAGGGGTGGGGTAGTGAGGAGTGGAGGTAGTGAGGGGTGGGGGTAGTGAGGAGTGGAGGTAGTGAGGGGTGGGGGTAGTGAGGGGTGGGGTTGTTAGGGGTGGGGGTAGTGAAGTGGGGGGGTAGTGAGTGGTGGGGGTAGTGAGGGGTGGGGGTAGTGAGGAGTGGGGTAGTGAGGGGTGGGGTAGTGAGGGGTGGGGGTAGTGAGGGGTGGGGGTAGTGAGGGGTGGGGTAGTGAGGGGTGGGGTAGTGAGGGGTGGGGGTAGTGAGGGGTGGGGTAGTGAGGGTGGGGTAGTGAGGGGTGGGGGTAGTGAGGGGTGGGGGTAGTGAGGGGTGGGGGTAGTGAGGGGTGGGGGTAGTGAGGGGTGGGGGTAGTGAGGGGTGGGGGTAGGGAGGGGTGGGGGTAGTGAGGGTGGGGGTAGTGAGGGCTGGGGTAGTGAGGGGTGGGGGTAGTGAGGGGTGGGGTAGTGAGGGGTGGGGTAGTGAGGGTGGGGTAGTGAGGGGTGGGGTAGTGAGGGGTGGGGTAGTGAGGAGTGGGGTAGTGAGGGGTGGGGGTAGTGAGGGGTGGGGTAGTGAGGGGTGGGGGTAGTGAGGGGTGGGGGTAGTGAGGGGTGGGGTAGTGAGGGGTGGGGGTAGTGAGGGGTGGGGTAGTGAGGGGTGGGGGTAGTGAGGGGTGGGGTAGTGAGGGTGGGGGTAGTGAGGGGTGGGGTAGTGAGGGGTGGGGGTAGTGAGGGGTGGGGGTAGTGAGGGTGGGGGTAGTGAGGGGTGGGGTAGTGAGGGGTGGGGGTAGTGAGGGGTGGGGGTAGTGAGGGGTGGGGTAGTGAGGGGTGGGGGTAGTGAGGGGTGGGGGTAGTGAGGGGTGGGGGTAGTGAGGGGTGGGGGTAGTGAGGGGTGGGGTAGTGAGGGGTGGGGGTAGTGAGGGGTGGGGTAGTGAGGGGTGGGGGTAGTGAGGGGTGGGGGTAGTGAGGAGTGGAGGTAGTGAGGGGTGGGGGTAGTGAGGGGTGGGGGTAGTGAGGGTGGGGTAGTGAGGGGTGGGGGTAGTGAGGGGTGGGGGTAGTGAGGGGTGGGGTAGTGAGGGGTGGGGGTAGTGAGGGGTGGGGGTAGTGAGGGGTGGGGTAGTGAGGGGTGGGGTAGTGAGGGTGGGGGTAGTGAGGGGTGGGGGTAGTGAGGGGTGGGGGTAGTGAGGGGTGGGGGTAGTGAGGAGTGGAGGTAGTGAGGGGTGGGGGTAGTGAGGGGTGGGGGTAGTGAGGGGTGGGGGTAGTGAGGGGTAGTGGTAGTGAGGGTGGGGTAGTGAGGGTGGAGGTAGTGAGGGGTGGGGTAGTGAGGGGTGGGGGTAGTGAGGGGTGGGGGTAGTGAGGGGTGGGGGTAGTGAGGGTGGGGTAGTGAGGGGTGGGGTAGTGAGGGGTGGGGGTAGTGAGGGGTGGGGTAGTGAGGGTGGGGTAGTGAGGGGTGGGGTAGTGAGGGGTGGGGTAGTGAGGGGTGGGGGTAGTGAGGGGTGGGGGTAGTGAGGGTGGGGGTAGTGAGGGTGGGGTAGTGAGGGGTGGGGGTAGTGAGGGTGGGGTAGTGAGGGTGGGGTAGTGAGGGTGGGGGTAGTGAGGGGTGGGGTAGTGAGGGGTGGGGGTAGTGAGGTTGGGGTAGTGAGGGGTGGGGGTAGTGAGGGGTGGGGGTAGTGAGGGGTGGGGGTAGTGAGGGGTGGGGGTAGTGAGGGGTGGGGGTAGTGAGGGGTGGGGGTAGTGAGGGGTGGGGTAGTGAGGAGTGGAGGTAGTGAGGGGTGGGGGTAGTGAGGGGTGGGGTAGTGAGGGGTGGGGGTAGTGAGGGTGGGGTAGTGAGGGGTGGGGTAGTGAGGGGTGGGGTAGTGAGGGTGGGGGTAGTGAGGGTGGGGGTAGTGAGGGGTGGGGGTAGTGAGGGGTGGGGGTAGTGAGGGGTGGGGGTAGTGAGGGGTGGGGGTAGTGAGGGTGGGGGTAGTGAGGGGTGGGGTAGTGAGGGGTGGGGGTAGTGAGGGGTGGGGGTAGTGAGGGTGGGGGTAGTGAGGGGTGGGGTAGTGAGGGGTGGGGTAGTGAGGGTGGGGGTAGTGAGGGGTGGGGTAGTGAGGGGTGGGGGTAGTGAGGGGTGGGGTAGTGAGGGGTGGGGGTAGTGAGGGGTGGGGGTAGTGAGGGTGGGGTAGTGAGGGGTGGGGGTAGTGAGGGGTGGGGGTAGTGAGGGGTGGGGGTAGTGAGGGGTGGGGTAGTGAGGGGTGGGGTAGTGAGGGTGGGGTAGTGAGGGTGGAGGTAGTGAGGGGTGGGGGTAGTGAGGGGTGGGGTAGTGAGGGGTGGGGGTAGTGAGGGGTGGGGTAGTGAGGGGTGGGGTAGTGAGGGTGGGGGTAGTGAGGGGTGGGGGTAGTGAGGGGTGGGGTAGTGAGGGGTGGGGTAGTGAGGGGTGGGGGTAGTGAGGGGTGGGGGTAGTGAGGGGTGGGGGTAGTGAGGAGTGGGGGTAGTGAGGGGTGGGGGTAGTGAGGGGTGGGGGTAGTGAGGGGTGGGGAAGTGAGGGGTGGGGGTAGTGAGGGTGGGGTAGTGAGGGGTGGGGTAGTGAGGGTGGGGGTAGTGAGGGGTGGAGGGTGGGGTAGTGAGGGGTGGGGGTAGTGAGGGGTGGGGGTAGTGAGGGGTGGGGGTAGTGAGGGGTGGGGGTAGTGAGGGTGGGGGTAGTGAGGGGTGGGGGTAGTGAGGGGTGGGGTAGTGAGGGGTGGGGTAGTGTGGGGTGGGGGTAGTGAGGGGTGGGGGTAGTGAGGGGTGGGGGTAGTGGGGGTGGGGGTAGTGAGGGGTGGGGGGTAGTGATGGGTGGGGTAGTTAGGGGTGGGGTAGTGAGGGTGGGGGTAGTGAGGGGTGGGGTAGTGAGGGGTGGGGGTAGTGAGGGTGGGGTAGTGAGGGTGGGGTAGTGAGGGGTGGGGGTAGTGAGGGGTGGGGGTAGTGAGGGGTGGGGGTAGTGAGGGTGGAGGTAGTGAGGGGTGGGGGTAGTGAGGGGTGGGGTAGTGAGGGGTGGGGGTAGTGAGGAGTGGAGGTAGTGAGGGGTGGGGGTAGTGAGGGGTGGGGGTAGTGAGGGGTGGGGGTAGTGAGGGGTGGGGGTAGTGAGGGGTGGGGGTAGTGAGGGGTGGGGGTAGTGAGGAGTGGGGTAGTGAGGGGTGGGGTAGTGAGAGGTGGGGGTAGTGAGGGGTGGGGTAGTGAGGGGTGGGGTAGTGAGGAGTGGAGGTAGTGAGTGAGGGGTGGGGGTAGTGAGGGTGGGGTAGTGAGGGGTGGGGGTAGTGAGGGGTGGGGTAGTGAGGGGTGGGGGTAGTGAGGGGTGGGGTAGTGAGGGGTGGGGGTAGTGAGGGGTGGGGGTAGTGAGGGGTGGGGGTAGTGAGGGGTGGGGGTAGTGAGGGGTGGGGGTAGTGAGGGGTGGGGGTAGTGAGGGGTGGGGTAGTGAGGGGTGGGGGTAGTGAGGGGTGGGGTAGTGAGGGTGGGGTAGTGAGGGGTGGGGGTAGTGAGGGGTGGGGGTAGTGAGGGTGGGGGTAGTGAGGGGTGGGGGTAGTGAGGGGTGGGGTAGTGAGGGGTGGGGGTAGTGAGGGGTGGGGGTAGTGAGGGTGGGGTAGTGAGGGGTGGGGGTAGTGAGGGGTGGGGGTAGTGAGGGGTGGGGTAGTGAGGGTGGGGTAGTGAGGGGTGGGGGTAGTGAGGGGTGGGGTAGTGAGGGGTGGGGGTAGTGAGGGGTGGGGTAGTGAGGGTGGGGTAGTGAGGGGTGGGGGTAGTGAGGGGTGGGGTAGTGAGGGTGGGGTAGTGAGGGGTGGGGGTAGTGAGGGGTGGGGGTAGTGAGGGGTGGGGGTAGTGAGGGGTGGGGTAGTGAGGGGTGGGGTAGTGAGGGGTGGGGGTAGTGAGGGGTGGGGTAGTGAGGGGTGGGGGTAGTGAGGAGTGGAGGTAGTGAGGGGTGGGGGTAGTGAGGGGTGGGGGTAGTGAGGGTGGGGGTAGTGAGGGGTGGGGGTAGTGAGGGGTGGGGTAGTGAGGGGTGGGGGTAGTGAGGGGTGGGGTAGTGAGGGGTGGGGGTAGTGAGGGGTGGGGGTAGTGAGGGGTGGGGTAGTGAGGGGTGGGGTAGTGAGGGGTGGGGGTAGTGAGGGTGGGGTAGTGAGGGTGGGGTAGTGAGGGGTGGGGGTAGTGAGGGGTGGGGGTAGTGAGGGGTGGGGGTAGTGAGGAGTGGAGGTAGTGAGGGGTGGGGATAGTGAGGGGTGGGGGTATTGAGGGGTGGGGGTAGTGAGGGGTGGGGTAGTGAGGGTGGGGGTAGTGAGGGGTGGGGGTAGTGAGGGGTGGGGTAGTGAGGGGTGGGGTAGTGAGGGGTGGGGGTAGTGAGGGGTGGGGTAGTGAGGGGTGGGGGTAGTGAGGGGTGGGGGTAGTGAGGGGTGGGGTAGTGAGGGGTGGGGTAGTGAGGGTGGGGTAGTGAGGGGTGGGGTAGTGAGGGGTGGGGGTAGTGAGGGGTGGGGTAGTGAGGGGTGGGGGTAGTGAGGGGTGGGGTAGTGAGGGTGGGGGTAGTGAGGGGTGGGGTAGTGAGGGGTGGGGGTAGTGAGGGGTGGGGTAGTGAGGGTGGGGTAGTGAGGGTGGGGGTAGTGAGGGGTGGGGGTAGTGAGGGGTGGGGGTAGTGAGGAGTGGAGGTAGTGAGGGGTGGGGGTAGTGAGGGGTGGGGTAGTGAGGGGTGGGGGTAGTGAGGGGTGGGGGTAGTGAGGGGTGGGGTAGTGAGGGGTGGGGGTAGTGAGGGGTGGGGTAGTGAGGGGTGGGGTAGTGAGGGTGGGGTAGTGAGGGTGGAGGTAGTGAGGGGTGGGGGTAGTGAGGGGTGGGGGTAGTGAGGGGTGGGGGTAGTGAGGGGTGGGGTAGTGAGGGGTGGGGGTAGTGAGGGGTGGGGGTAGTGAGGGTGGGGTAGTGAGGGGTGGGGGTAGTGAGGGTGGGTAGTGAGGGTGGGGTAGTGAGGGGTGGGGGTAGTGAGGGGTGGGGTAGTGAGGGTGGGGTGAGGGTGGGGGTAGTGAGGGGTGGGGGTAGTGAGGGGTGGGGGTATTGAGGGGTGGAGGTAGTGAGGGGTGGGGGTAGTGAGGGGTGGGGGTAGTGAGGGGTGGGGGTAGTGAGGGGTGGGGTAGTGAGGGTGGGGTAGTGAGGGGTGGGGGTAGTGAGGGGTGGGGGTAGTGAGGGGTGGGGTAGTGAGGGGTGGGGTAGTGAGGGGTGGGGGTAGTGAGGGGTGGGGGTAGTGAGGGGTGGGGGTATTGAGGAGTGGAGGTAGTGATGGTGGGGGTAGTGAGGGGTGGGGTAGTGAGGAGTGGGGTAGTGAGGGTGGGGTAGTGAGGGGTGGGGGTAGTGAGGGGTGGGGTAGTGAGGGTGGGGGTAGTGAGGGTGGAGGTAGTGAGGGGTGGGGGTAGTGAGGGGTGGGGGTAGTGAGGGGTGGGGGTAGTGAGGGGTGGGGGTAGTGAGGGTGGGGGTAGTGAGGGGTGGGGTAGTGAGGGGTGGGGGTAGTGAGGGGTGGGGTAGTGAGGGGTGGGGTAGTGAGGGGTGGGGGTAGTGAGGGGTGGGGTAGTGAGGGGTGGGGTAGTGAGGGGTGGGGTAGTGAGGGTGGGGGTAGTGAGGGTGGGGGTAGTGAGGGTGGGGTAGTGAGGGTGGGGTAGTGAGGGGTGGGGGTAGTGAGGGGTGGGGGTAGTGAGGGGTGGGGTAGTGAGGGTGGGGTAGTGAGGGGTGGGGGTAGTGAGGAGTGGGGTAGTGAGGGTGGGGGTAGTGAGGGGTGGGGTAGTGAGGGGTGGGGGTAGTGAGGGGTGGGGTAGTGAGGGGTGGGGGTAGTGAGGAGTGGGGTAGTGAGGGGTGGGGGTAGTGAGGGGTGGGGGTAGTGAGGAGTGGGGTAGTGAGGGTGGGGGTAGTGAGGGTGGGGGTGAGGGGTGGGGTAGTGAGGGTGGGGTAGTGAGGGGTGGGGGTAGTGAGGAGTGGGGTAGTGAGGGGTGGGGGTAGTGAGGGGTGGGGTAGTGAGGAGTGGAGGTAGTGAGGGGTGGGGTAGTGAGGGGTGGGGGTAGTGAGGGGTGGGGGTAGTGAGGGGTGGGGTAGTGAGGGGTGGGGGTAGTGAGGGGTGGGGTAGTGAGGGGTGGGGGTAGTGAGGGTGGGGGTAGTGAGGGGTGGGGTAGTGAGGGGTGGGGTAGTGAGGGTGGGGTAGTGAGGGTGGGGTAGTGAGGGTGGGGGTAGTGAGGGGTGGGGGTAGTGAGGGGTGGGGTAGTGAGGAGTGGAGGTAGTGAGGGGTGGGGGTAGTGAGGGGTGGGGGTAGTGAGGGGTGGGGTAGTGAGGGGTGGGGGTAGTGAGGGTGGGGTAGTGAGGGTGGGGTAGTGAGGGGTGGGGGTAGTGAGGGGTGGGGTAGTGAGGGGTGGGGGTAGTGAGGGGTGGGGGTAGTGAGGGGTGGGGTAGTGAGGGGTGGGGTAGTGAGGGTGGGGGTAGTGAGGGGTGGGGTAGTGAGGGGTGGGGGTAGTGAGGGTGGGGTAGTGAGGGTGGGGGTAGTGAGGGGTGGGGGTAGTGAGGGTGGAGGTAGTGAGGGGTGGGGTAGTGAGGGGTGGGGTAGTGAGGGGTGGGGTAGTGAGGGTGGGGGTAGTGAGGGGTGGGGGTAGTGAGGGGTGGGGGTAGTGAGGGGTGGGGTAGTGAGGGTGGGGTAGTGAGGGGTGGGGGTAGTGAGGGTGGGGTAGTGAGGGTGGGGGTAGTGAGGGTGGGGGTAGTGAGGGGTGGGGTAGTGAGGGTGGGGGTAGTGAGGGGTGGGGTAGTGAGGGGTGGGGGTAGTGAGGGTGGAGGTAGTGAGGGGTGGGGGTAGTGAGGGGTGGGGTAGTGAGGGGTGGGGTAGTGAGGGGTGGGGTAGTGAGGGGTGGGGGTAGTGAGGGTGGGGTAGTGAGGGGTGGGGGTAGTGAGGGGTGGGGTAGTGAGGGTGGAGGTAGTGAGGGGTGGGGGTAGTGAGGGGTGGGGGTAGTGAGGGGTGGGGTAGTGAGGGTGGGGGTAGTGAGGGGTGGGGGTAGTGAGGGGTGGGGTAGTGAGGGTGGGGTAGTGAGGGGTGGAGGTAGTGAGGGGTGGGGGTAGTGAGGGTGGGGTAGTGAGGGTGAGGTTGAGGGTGGGGGTAGTGAGGGGTGGGGTAGTGAGGGGTGGGGGTAGTGAGGGGTGGGGGTAGTGAGGGGTGGGGTAGTGAGGGGTGGGGTAGTGAGGGGTGGGGGTTGTGAGGGGTGGGGGTAGTGAGGGGTGGGGGTAGTGAGGGTGGGGGGTAGTGAGGGGTGGGGGTAATTAGGGGTGTGGGTAGTTAGGGGTGTGGGAAGTGAGGGGTGGGGGTAGTGAGGGGTGGGGGTAGTGAGGGTGGGGGTAGTGAGGGTGGGGTAGTGAGGGGTGGGGGTAGTGAGGGGTGGGGTAGTGAGGGGTGGGGGTAGTGAGGGGTGGGGGTAGTGAGGGGTGGGGTAGTGAGGGGTGGGGGTAGTGAGGGTGGGGTAGTGAGGGGTGGGGTAGTGAGGGTGGGGGTAGTGAGGGGTGGGGGTAGTGAGGGTGGGGGTAGTGAGGGGTGGGGGTAGTGAGGGGTGGGGTAGTGAGGGGTGGGGTAGTGAGGGGTGGGGTAGTGAGGGTGGGGGTAGTGAGGGGTGGGGTAGTGAGGGTGGGGTAGTGAGGGGTGGGGTAGTGAGGGTGGGGTAGTGAGGGTGGGGTAGTGAGGGGTGGGGGTAGTGAGGGGTGGGGTAGTGAGGGGTGGGGTAGTGAGGGGTGGGGGTAGTGAGGGTGGGGGTAGTGAGGGTGGGGGTAGTGAGGGGTGGGGTAGTGAGGGTGGGGTAGTGAGGGTGGGGGTAGTGAGGGGTGGGGGTAGTGAGGGTGGGGTAGTGAGGGGTGGGGGTAGTGAGGGGTGGGGTAGTGAGGGGTGGGGGTAGTGAGGGGTGGGGTAGTGAGGGTGGGGTAGTGAGGGTGGGGGTAGTGAGGGGTGGGGTAGTGAGGGGTGGGGGTAGTGAGGGGTGGGGTAGTGAGGGGTGGGGGTAGTGAGGGTGGGGGTAGTGAGGGGTGGGGTAGTGAGGGGTGGGGTAGTGAGGGTGGGGGTAGTGAGGGTGGGGGTAGTGAGGGGTGGGGGTAGTGAGGGGTGGGGGTAGTGAGGGTGGGGTAGTGAGGGGTGGGGGTAGTGAGGGGTGGGGGTAGTGAGGGGTGGGGTAGTGAGGGTGGGGTAGTGAGGGGTGGGGGTAGTGAGGGTGGGGGTAGTGCGGGTGGGGGTAGTGAGGGGTGGGGTAGTGAGGGGTGGGGTCGTGCGGGTGGGGGTAGTGCGGGGTGGGGTAGTGCGGGGTGGGGTCGTGCGGGTGGGGTCGTGCGGGTGGGGTCGTGAGGGTGGGGTCGTGAGGGGTGGGGGTCGTGCGGGGTGGGGGTCGTGCGGGGTGGGGTCGTGCGGGGTGGGGGTCGTGAGGGGTGGGGGTCGTGAGGGGTGGGGTCGTGCGGGTGGGGGTAGTGCGGGGTGGGGTCGTGCGGGGTGGGGGTCGTGCGGGGTGGGGTCGTGCGGGGTGGGGGTCGTGCGGGTGGGGTCGTGCGGGTGGGGTCGTGCGGGGTGGGGGTCGTGCGGGTGGGGGTCGTGCGGGGTGGGGTCGTGCGGGGTGGGGGTCGTGCGGGTGGGGGTCGTGCGGGGTGGGGTCGTGCGGCGTGGGGTCGTGCGGGTGGGGTCGTGCGGGGTGGGGGTCGTGCGGGGTGGGGGTCGTGCGGGGTGGGGTCGTGCGGGGTGGGGGTCGTGCGGGGTGGGGGTCGTGCGGGGTGGGGTCGTGCGGGTGGGGGTCGTGCGGGTGGGGGTCGTGCGGGGTGGGGGTCGTGCGGGTGGGGTCGTGCGGGGTGGGGGTCGTGCGGGTGGGGGTCGTGCGGGGTGGGGTCGTGCGGGGTGGGGTCGTGCGGGTGGGGGTCGTGCGGGGTGGGGTCGTGCGGGTGGGGGTCGTGCGGGGTGGGGGTCGTGCGGGGTGGGGTCGTGCGGGTGGGGGTCGTGCGGGGTGGGGGTCGTGCGGGTGGGGGTCGTGCGGGGTGGGGGTCGTGCGGGGTGGGGTCGTGCGGGGTGGGGTCGTGCGGGGTGGGGTCGTGCGGGGTGGGGGTCGTGCGGGTGGGGGTCGTGCGGGGTGGGGTCGTGCGGGTGGGGTCGTGCGGGGTGGGGGTCGTGCGGGGTGGGGGTCGTGCGGGGTGGGGGTCGTGCGGGGTGGGGGTCGTGCGGGGTGGGGTCGTGCGGGTGGGGGTCGTGCGGGGTGGGGTCGTGCGGGGTGGGGTCGTGCGGGGTGGGGTCGTGCGGGGTGGGGGTCGTGCGGGTGGGGTCGTGCGGGTGGGGTCGTGCGGGGTGGGGTCGTGCGGGGTGGGGGTCGTGCGGGGTGGGGTCGTGCGGGTGGGGTCGTGCGGGGTGGGGGTCGTGCGGGGTGGGGTCGTGCGGGTGGGGGTCGTGCGGGTGGGGGTCGTGCGGGGTGGGGGTCGTGCGGGTGGCGGTCGTGCGGGGTGGGGTCGTGCGGGGTGGGGTCGTGCGGGGTGGGGGTCGTGCGGGTGGGGTCGTGCGGGTGGGGTCGTGCGGGGTGGGGTCGTGCGGGGTGGGGGTCGTGCGGGGTGGGGGTCGTGCGGGTGGGGTCGTGCGGGGTGGGGGTCGTGCGGGGTGGGGTCGTGCGGGTGGGGTCGTGCGGGGTGGGGTCGTGCGGGTGGGGTCGTGCGGGGTGGGGGTCGTGCGGGGTGGGGGTCGTGCGGGGTGGGGGTCGTGCGGGGTGGGGGTCGTGCGGCGTGGCGGTCGTGCGGGTGGGGGTCGTGCGGGTGGGGTCGTGCGGGTGGGTCGTGCGGGTGGGGGTCGTGCGGGGTGGGGTCGTGCGGGGTGGGGGTCGTGCGGGGTGGGGTCGTGCGGGTGGGGGTCGTGCGGGGTGGGGGTCGTGCGGGGTGGGGGTCGTGCGGGGTGGGGTCGTGCGGGGTGGGGGTCGTGCGGGGTGGGGGTCGTGCGGGGTGGGGGTCGTGCGGGGTGGGGGTCGTGCGGGTGGGGGTCGTGCGGGGTGGGGGTCGTGCGGGGTGGGGTCGTGCGGGTGGGGGTCGTGCGGGTGGGGGTCGTGCGGGTGGGGTCGTGCGGGGTGGGGTCGTGCGGGGTGGGGTCGTGCGGGTGGGGGTCGTGCGGGTGGGGTCGTGCGGGGTGGGGTCGTGCGGGGTGGGGGTCGTGCGGGGTGGGGGTCGTGCGGGTGGGGTCGTGCGGGGTGGGGTCGTGCGGGGTGGGGGTCGTGCGGGGTGGGGTCGTGCGGGTGGGGGTCGTGCGGGGTGGGGGTCGTGCGGGGTGGGGTCGTGCGGGTGGGGTCGTGCGGGGTGGGGGTCGTGCGGGGTGGGGGTCGTGCGGGTGGGGTCGTGCGGGGTGGGGTCGTGCGGGGTGGGGGTCGTGCGGGGTGGGGGTCGTGCGGGGTGGGGGTCGTGCGGGGTGGGGGTCGTGCGGGGTGGGGGTCGTGCGGGGTGGGGGTCGTGCGGGGTGGGGTCGTGCGGGGTGGGGTCGTGCGGGGTGGGGGTCGTGCGGGGTGGGGTCGTGCGGGTGGGGGTCGTGCGGGGTGGGGGTCGTGCGGGTGGGGGTCGTGCGGGGTGGGGGTCGTGCGGGGTGGGGGTCGTGCGGGGTGGGGTCGTGCGGGTGGGGTCGTGCGGGGTGGGGGTCGTGCGGGGTGGGGGTCGTGCGGGGTGGGGTCGTGCGGGGTGGGGTCGTGCGGGTGGGGGTCGTGCGGGGTGGGGTCGTGCGGGTGGGGGTCGTGCGGGGTGGGGTCGTGCGGGGTGGGGGTCGTGCGGGTGGCGGTCGTGCGGGGTGGGGTCGTGCGGGGTGGGGGTCGTGCGGGTGGCGGTCGTGCGGGGTGGGGTCGTGCGGGGTGGGGGTCGTGCGGGGTGGGGGTCGTGCGGGGTGGGGTCGTGCGGGGTGGGGGTCGTGCGGGGTGGGGTCGTGCGGGGTGGGGTCGTGCGGGGTGGGGGTCGTGCGGGGTGGGGGTCGTGCGGGTGGGGGTCGTGCGGGGTGGGGTCGTGCGGGGTGGGGGTCGTGCGGGGTGGGGGTCGTGCGGGGTGGGGGTCGTGCGGCGTGGCGGTCGTGCGGGGTGGGGTCGTGCGGGGTGGGGGTCGTGCGGGTGGGGTCGTGCGGGTGGGGGTCGTGCGGGGTGGGGGTCGTGCGGGGTGGGGGTCGTGCGGGGTGGGGGTCGTGCGGGGTGGGGGTCGTGCGGGGTGGGGGTCGTGCGGGGTGGGGGTCGTGCGGGGTGGGGGTCGTGCGGGGTGGGGTCGTGCGGGGTGGGGGTCGTGCGGGTGGGGTCGTGCGGGTGGGGTCGTGCGGGGTGGGGGTCGTGCGGGGTGGGGGTCGTGCGGCGTGGCGGTCGTGCGGGGTGGGGTCGTGCGGGGTGGGGGTCGTGCGGGGTGGGGTCGTGCGGGTGGGGTCGTGCGGGGTGGGGTCGTGCGGGGTGGGGTCGTGCGGGGTGGGGTCGTGCGGGGTGGGGGTCGTGCGGGGTGGGGGTCGTGCGGGTGGGGTCGTGCGGGGTGGGGGTCGTGCGGGGTGGGGGTCGTGCGGGGTGGGGTCGTGCGGGGTGGGGGTCGTGCGGGGTGGGGGTCGTGCGGGGTGGGGTCGTGCGGGTGGGGGTCGTGCGGGGTGGGGGTCGTGCGGGGTGGGGTCGTGCGGGGTGGGGTCGTGCGGGGTGGGGTCGTGCGGGTGGGGTCGTGCGGCGTGGCGGTCGTGCGGGGTGGGGTCGTGCGGGGTGGGGGTCGTGCGGGGTGGGGGTCGTGCGGCGTGGCGGTCGTGCGGGGTGGGGTCGTGCGGGGTGGGGTCGTGCGGGGTGGGGGTCGTGCGGGGTGGGGGTCGTGCGGGGTGGGGGTCGTGCGGGTGGGGTCGTGCGGGGTGGGGTCGTGCGGGGTGGGGGTCGTGCGGGTGGGGGTCGTGCGGGTGGGGTCGTGCGGGGTGGGGTCGTGCGGGGTGGGGGTCGTGCGGGGTGGGGTCGTGCGGCGTGGGGTCGTGCGGGGTGGGGTCGTGCGGGGTGGGGGTCGTGCGGGGTGGGGGTCGTGCGGCGTGGCGGTCGTGCGGGGTGGGGTCGTGCGGGGTGGGGGTCGTGCGGGTGGGGTCGTGCGGGTGGGGTCGTGCGGGGTGGGGGTCGTGCGGGGTGGGGTCGTGCGGGGTGGGGGTCGTGCGGGGTGGGGGTTGTGGGGGGTGGGGGTCGTGCGGCGTGCGGGTCGTGCGGGGTGGGGGTAGTGCGGGGTGGGGGTCGTGCGGGGTGGGGTCGTGCGGGGTGGGGTCGTGCGGGTGGGGGTCGTGCGGGGTGGGGGTCGTGCGGGGTGGGGGTCGTGCGGGGTGGGGGTCGTGCGGGGTGGGGTCGTGCGGGGTGGGGGTCGTGCGGGTGGGGGTCGTGCGGGGTGGGGGTCGTGCGGCGTGGGGTCGTGCGGGTGGGGTCGTGCGGGGTGGGGTCGTGCGGGGTGGGGTCGTGCGGGTGGGGGTCGTGCGGCGTGGCGGTCGTGCGGGGTGGGGTCGTGCGGGGTGGGGGTCGTGCGGGGTGGGGTCGTGCGGGGTGGGGGTCGTGCGGGGTGGGGTCGTGCGGCGTGGCGGTCGTGCGGGGTGGGGTCGTGCGGGGTGGGGTCGTGCGGCGTGGGGGTCGTGCGGGGTGGGGGTCGTGCGGGGTGGGGGTCGTGCGGGGTGGGGGTCGTGCGGGTGGGGGTCGTGCGGGGTGGGGGTCGTGCGGGGTGGGGTCGTGCGGGGTGGGGGTCGTGCGGGGTGGGGTCGTGCGGGTGGGGTCGTGCGGTGGGGGTCGTGCGGGGTGGGGGTCGTGCGGGGTGGGGGTCGTGCGGGTGGGGGTCGTGCGGGGTGGGGTCGTGCGGGGTGGGGGTCGTGCGGCGTGGCGGTCGTGCGGGGTGGGGGTCGTGCGGGTGGGGTCGTGCGGGGTGGGGTCGTGCGGGTGGGGGTCGTGCGGGTGGGGGTCGTGCGGGGTGGCGGTCGTGCGGGTGGGGTCGTGCGGGGTGGGGGTCGTGCGGCGTGGGGTCGTGCGGGGTGGGGTCGTGCGGGTGGGGGTCGTGCGGGGTGGGGGTCGTGCGGCGTGGGGTCGTGCGGGGTGGGGGTCGTGCGGGGTGGGGGTCGTGCGGGGTGGGGTCGTGCGGCGTGGCGGTCGTGCGGGGTGGGGTCGTGCGGGGTGGGGGTCGTGCGGGGTGGGGGTCGTGCGGGTGGGGTCGTGCGGGGTGGGGTCGTGCGGGGTGGGGTCGTGCGGGTGGGGTCGTGCGGGGTGGGGGTCGTGCGGGGTGGGGGTCGTGCGGGTGGGGGTCGTGCGGGGTGGGGTCGTGCGGGGTGGGGGTCGTGCGGGGTGGGGGTCGTGCGGGGTGGGGGTCGTGCGGGGTGGGGGTCGTGCGGGGTGGGGTCGTGCGGGGTGGGGTCGTGCGGGGTGGGGGTCGTGCGGGGTGGGTCGTGCGGGTGGGGTCGTGCGGGGTGGGGGTCGTGCGGGGTGGGGGTCGTGCGGGGTGGGGTCGTGCGGGGTGGGGGTCGTGCGGGGTGGGGGTCGTGCGGGTGGGGTCGTGCGGGGTGGGGGTCGTGCGGGGTGGGGTCGTGCGGGGTGGGGGTCGTGCGGGTGGGGGTCGTGCGGGGTGGGGTCGTGCGGGGTGGGGTCGTGCGGGGTGGGGGTCGTGCGGCGTGGCGGTCGTGCGGGTGGGGGTCGTGCGGGGTGGGGGTCGTGCGGGGTGGGGTCGTGCGGGGTGGGGTCGTGCGGGGTGGGGGTCGTGCGGGGTGGGGTCGTGCGGGGTGGGGGTCGTGCGGGGTGGGGGTCGTGCGGGGTGGGGGTCGTGCGGGGTGGGGTCGTGCGGGGTGGGGGTCGTGCGGGTGGGGGTCGTGCGGGGTGGGGTCGTGCGGGTGGGGGTCGTGCGGGGTGGGGGTCGTGCGGGGTGGGGGTCGTGCGGGTGGCGGTCGTGCGGGGTGGGGGTCGTGCGGGGTGGGGTCGTGCGGGGTGGGGGTCGTGCGGCGTGGGGTCGTGCGGGTGGGGGTCGTGCGGGGTGGGGTCGTGCGGGGTGGGGGTCGTGCGGGGTGGGGGTCGTGCGGGGTGGGGTCGTGCGGGGTGGGTGGTCGTGAGGGGTGGGGTCGTGCGGCGTGGCGCGGTGCGGGGTGGGGTTGTTGCGGGTGGTGGTCGTTGCTTTGCTTTTGATTTTGCCGCTTGCAGCGGCTACTTTATTGTGCACCCCACACTCATCCTGTGAGCGGTAGCGCAAAAGGATTACAGAGTAGGGTTTACAAAGGGTCATAATAATTAACCCCGTTGTCAGGATATTATGGCACTGAAAGTTACACAGTATTTCATTTACATTATTTGTTTAGTTCTATACATAAAGGGTAACTTATTCACAAATGCGTGAGAACAGGCGTGTGAGGCAGTATGTCTGGCCTCACACTTTGTTATTCACATTTACGTGGGAGGTATTCAAGCACATTGCGTATTTGGTTCTGTACATGAGAACTGATATAGTTACTAAGTGCAAAAAAGTGGATACAATCTTAATATGTCGGCTATCTTGCCATTAGAGATGAAGTGTTGTGCCATTTCACACACAGTGTGCTTGGACCTGTCCCTAAAAGGTTCTATCTTCACACAGTCGAGGACGTAGTGTTCAAGTGTGTGGCCATATGTATGGCCACACACTTTACATTTAGTTTTGTTTACATCTGCTTGAGGAACATACTGCCAAAGGTACTTATATCCTAACCTTAATCTAGCGGTTACAACATCTTGTAATCTAGTGATCTTGTTACTTGCTCCATATACATGTTTCACTTGATACATCTCATCATGGTAAACTATGGATCGACTAGTGCCTGTTTGCACTTGTCTACTTGCGTCAAACTCATCAATAAGTTCTTTCCTAATTACAGTTTTAAGGGTTCTTTTTGACAGACCCAAATTGTATTCAACGGTGTCTTTGTTAGACGCGAGTTTGGCGAGGGCATCAACTCTGTCATGTTTTATGAGGCCTATGTGAGAGGGGATCCACAACAGTTTGACCCTGACACCCCGGTCAACAAGGCACGCATATTTGTGTCTGGCTTCAGAGACAAGAGCGTGACAACCTGAGTCGAGGGTACCAAGGGCAAGTAGTGAGGATAGAGAGTCAGTGATGATGAGACTGTCAGTAACAGTGGTTTCAATGAATTTAATAGCTGTGAGTATGGCAACTAATTCAGTTTGTAGAGTGGATGCCCAGTTGTTAATTCTAACTCCTTTCTCAATTATATTACCGTCAGGTTGAGTCACAACAATAGCACTTCCAGCCCTCCCACAGGCGGTGTTTAGAGATCCATCAGTGTAGATGGTCTGTGTGATATTATCATCAGTCTGTAGAGTGTGTATGTGTTCAAGAGCTCTCAATTTGGCAGTGTGTTGGAGATAAATGCTTTGTATAATTAATTTTTTAGGCGGATACGTCGGTATTGTGATATCGAAGGGAACTGTCCGCCAGGGTGGCAGGAAGCGCTGTTGTGTCTCAACTTTGTACAGGTGGTCTAGTCCAAACATCTTCATATGTGTAGCTGTAGTTTGGATCCATTTAGACTCAGTAGTCCCATGGTTCATACATTCTAGCAATTTTAAGGAAACAATGTTATCAGGATCACCACGCAGAAGCCTCAGGGCTATCATGAGGTTGACTTCAATTATTCTATCTTTAACACTGGGTATACCTAGTTCTTTCCTCATATTAAGTACTTTAGTGCTCATGGGACATCCTAGGATAATTCTGAGGGCTTTATTTTGCATTTTCTCGAGCTTGTCAACGCCTTTCCCGTCACGAATGACCAGGGCTGGTGCGTGGTAATCTATCAGAGATCTTATATAGCCTAGGTACATTGTTTTAACAATTCTAATATTAGCACCATAGTGCGGGCTGTACCCCGCTACACTTCTAAGAGGTCTCAGTCTGTCAGTACATTGGCGGGTTAGCTGTTGTATGGCAGGTAGGGTACAAGGGACGGAAACACCAAGATATTTAAAAGAAGAAACATAGTCAATAGTGTTGTTACCTATCTTGAACTTGGCGGGGCCGCGTTTGCGGTTCCCAGCTTGTTTGTTGAACACCTTAGTTTTGTCAGTGGAGATAATAAGACCGAGGTGTTCACAGGCTGCGTATACATGGTTCAGGGTGGTTTGCATTTCACGATGAGTTTTAGTATGTATAAGAATATCATCAGCATAGCTGATTGAGATATTGCTGGGGTTGTCTGGTATTAAATTTAATAATGCATTCATAAGAACATTGAACAAAGTGGGGCTAAGTACTCCACCTTGAGGGGTACCAAGTTGCATATCTTTAACTTCACTTTTGTAACCCTGAAACAGTGCAGCAGCCCTTCTGTTGGTTAGGTAACCACTTATCCAGTGTAACAGCCTACCTCCTATATCCATTTTGGCTAGTTCGTACAATATCAGTTGCCTATTGGCAATATCAAATGCAGCTTTTAGGTCAAGAAATGTGGTGTATCTGTGCCTTTCATCACCATGCACAGTTAGGAATGTGGTGATGCAATTATGTACACCTTTACCATGGGTGAAGCCATTTATGTTAGGAGACATGTGTTCTCTGATTCTATATAAGAGTCTGCCAAGAACCATCCTCTCAAAGGTTTTACACAGGCAGCTGGTTAGTGATATGGGACGAAAGGCATCAGGCTGTCCTGGTTTCGGTATTGGTACAACAATACTGCTGGTCCATGATGTGGGTAGTTGGCCCTCGGCATGACTCATATTGTACAATACCAACAATGGATTGCCTGGCACGCGCCTTAGTAGTCTAATGATGTTGTAGGTGACTCCGTCCTCTCCAGGGGAAGTAGACCTACCCCTGGCGAGGGCGGCGTCAAGCTCCCACTCAGTATATGGAACATCACACTCATCGTGCTGTTTGCCCAGCATAAAGCTAATAAGATTACTTCTCTCTACAGACTTCGCATCAAGGAGTCCCCGAGTCCTAGCTGGTAACATGTCATAGCTCGACACATGAGCCCACTTTGTTATTAGCTCATTCGACTTTTGCAGAGGGTTTGGATGGGAGACGTGTCTTCTGTTTTTACCTCTGATTATGTTTATGTCTTTCCAGGCTTTGCTGAGGGATGTGTGTTGGTTCAGGCTGTTGACATATGTCTCCCATGCATTTTGTCTGAGTTCGTTTACACGTTCCCTGACAGCAGCAAGGGAAGCTTGATACAATTGTAACATTTGAGGTGTTCTAAATTGTCTGTAACCCTTACCCACCCTCCTGACCCTAGCCCTGAGTTTTTTCAGCTCAGGGTCATTATAGCACTGCTGTTGCCTGTTCCCATTATGCTGACCACGTTTTCTCCTTTTTTTGGTGGAGGCATTGTTGGTGAAGTATACATAAGTCCTATCTATCAGATCGTCATGGAAACTTTGGTAATTGTCAGGCTTGTAGTCCTTGTACCAGTCATGGATGAAGTCTATGAACTGGCTTTCATGTTCTTGCTTGACTGTGATTCTACGTCTGTTGAGTTTACCACCAGTGGGGGTGTCATTGGCTACATGTATACTAGCTTGGATTGGGCTGTGGTCAGACATAAGATCAGTGACAACATCAGAGCTATGAGTTGTGTATGATAGATTAAAGCCAATACATTTGTCTAGACCCCCGCCATAGATGTGTGTTGGTTCATTATTACCTATAATTTGAACATCTTCATATGCGCTGAGAAGTGAGATAAGTCTCCTACCATTGGTGTTAGTGGTGGAGTCACCTAATTTCTTGTGTCTAGTATTCAGGTCACCCATCAGGACAGTGGGCTCAGTGTGTAAAAAGTCTGGGAGATCTGTGTACTGAAGCTGATCTGAGGGAGCATAGGCGTTTAGCACGTTGAGTGTGGAGTTGCCCAGGTGGATAGTGATCCCATGGTACTGAAGGTTGGTAGTCTTTTTGGATACAAGAGGTACATGCGGGAGTGACTTCTTAACATACATCAAACATGTGTGAGTAGAACTAGGATCATAATACACATAATTGGGCAGACTGGGTGGGGGCTTACCATTAGGTGTGAGACACTCCTGCAGACACACAATATCGATGTCCTCAGTCACAACTTTGTGGTGTAGGTCAGGGTATCGTTTTCTAAGGGATGAGATGTTCCAACTCATCACCTTCACCGCTCTGTATCTTTGTCTGGTATTAACACTGGCCATTATGAAATGTATTTGGAATTTGTCTGGTATTAACACTGGCCATTATGAAATGTATTTGGAAAGAAGCAAAAGGCACTGTATGATACTGTTCTTTTCTGCGCTGCCTGTCCCTTCGGCAGGCAGTAGGCCAGTTAACCTTTTTGAAACATTTCTGGAGCATGTACGGCTCAACAATTGTTGTATTTCAGTGGCAGACAACAACACACTTTGGTTACACTCGACATCACCACCATTTTCTGTTTGTGCTTGTTCATCTTCACTGACCATGTCCACAGAGGCATCAGTAGAACTGTTACCAGTATCACTATTTTCCTCTGCGTGGACACTAGTTCCTGGTGGGTCTTGAGTTTCCACATCTGGTACTGACATCTGAATGTCTTCAGTTTGACTGTAATTTTTCCGTAGCTGCTGCACTGTGTTGGTGGTGTTTTTTTCCTTTAGTGTATCACAGAGGCTCCTTAACATTTCAGTTTGCTTGAGCTGTAAACTGAGCTTTGAGTTCTTTAATTTCATTTTTCAAATCATTGATCTCTTCACGATGTGCGTGTTCATGGAGTGTGTTGGCAGCTACCTGTTGTGTCGGTACGTCTGTGTTGCCCCATGCTGATCTTTCGATGACTGCTGGTGATGATCCTGGAGCTTTGGTGGGGAGGGCGGGCCTGGGGTTGGCCGTAGGGAGTACCCTAGCAGCATTAGTGTTTCTTGAGACCTGCCTGGGTGGCGGGTCTGGGCGCTGAAGGGGTGTAGGAGCTCTAGAACAGTTAGGGTGCCATACAGGAACTCCAACTGTTTTGCAGTTAATACACTTCTGTTGGATGACACCCCCTTGAGCAACTGTATCTCTGCAAACCTGTGTTGCATGTTGCCTTGAGCAGAGACCACACCACGGCTTAGTCGAGGGGCATAACCGGGCCACATGGCCCCAGTGCTGACAGTTGTAACACCTCCGGTTAGGGGGCTGATAAGTAAAAACAGGAGGGAGGGAAGGGGGGGGGGGGGGGGGGGATTGGGATGAGCGGGTGAAGGTAATAATGTGGAATCATGGATAGCATCTTCTTCCATTATTCTGCGTCCTCTCGTTTTATTAGGTGTACTAATCCTGCTTTCGGCCTCTCCTTTTTCGTACGTCTCAGCGGCGTCCGTGCTTGCGCTCCCGCCAAGAGTCTGGGAGGCTCCGCGCTCGTTCATTTTCTCTTCGTGCCTCTGTGCAATTTGCCCCCCAGGAACGAGAGGCAAACCGCGGACGAAAGCGAAAGAGAGGGAAGAGAGGAGGGGACGATAGAGAGAAGGAGAAGGGTTGGATATTAGGTTAGAGGAAAGCGCAGTAGGCGGGCGGAAGGAGAGGGAGAGGAGAAGAAGATCGAAAGGGGAGAGAAAGAGGAGAGAGAAGGGAAGGGAGCGGGAAAAGAGAAGGGGAGGAGGAACTGCTAACGGCGGAGGTCGAGGATAGAGAGCCGAGGATTTCCTTGGTCTCGGGTGTTTTTTATTTTTCTTTTACCTAGTTGTGGCTTGGAGGATGG
>CAUDMG010002495.1:0-22958 GCA_958450375.1 Homarus gammarus
TAAACAGGGAAACCAGATCAATTTAAATAGTGAGTTACTTAATGCACAAAGGCAGAACATACCATACAAAAAACTCAGATCAAACAACAATGACCCTAAATGGATAAACAATTATTTAAAGAACATCATTGGCCAAAGGAAGGCTATAGGTAGAAGGATAAATCGTGGCGAAATTCACCTCCGGGACTATTATAGGGTATTGGCGAGTAGGGTTAAAACCGAGATAAGGAAAGCAAAGAGGAATAATGAGGTAAGGATAGCAAGGGAGGCAAAGACAAACCCCAAAGGATTCTACCAAATGTACCAAACTAAAACACGAGAAAAGATTGGACCAATACGGTCAGACTCCGGCGAGCTCACTGATAACGACGGAGAAATGAGCAATAATTTGAATAAATATTTTTCAACAGTTTTCACCAGCGAAAATTTAAACATGATACCCGAGGCACCGACTCTATTCAGAGATAGTGAAGAAAACAAATTAAGTGAGATAGTAGTGACTAGTAACGATGTTAGTAAGCAAATAGACAAACTAAAGCCTAATAAGTCACCTGGTCCCGATGAGATATTTGCCAGAGTATTAAAGGAATGTAAGGAAGAGCTTAGTATGCCCTTAGCAAAGTTGTTTAACATGTCCTTAAAAACAGGTGTAGTACCAGAATCCTGGAGGATAGCGAATGTAATACCGATCTTCAAGAAGGGGGATAGATCACTATCCTCTAACTACCGCCCAATCAGTCTAACATCAATAGTAGGCAAATTACTGGAAGCAATCATTTCAAACTCTATTCGAAATCACCTGGAGAAGCACAGATTGATCAATGATTCCCAGCATGGCTTCACAAGCGGACGTTCTTGCCTAACTAATCTATTAACATTCTTTTCATCAGTTTTCGAATCGGTGGACGAGGGGCACAATTATGATGTGGTATATCTCGACTTTAGCAAAGCCTTCGACAGAGTACCCCACGAAAGACTAATTAGAAAGGTAGAAGCTCATGGCATCAAAGGTGACATCCTTAAATGGATTAGGGCGTGGTTACAGGACAGGAAACAGCGAGTGAGCATTAACGGCACTAAGTCCCATTGGAGCAACGTCACAAGTGGAGTTCCCCAAGGCTCAGTACTTGGACCATTATTGTTTATTATATACATAAACGACATAGATATCGGCATAGACAGCAACATAAGTAAATTTGCTGATGATACTAAAATAGGACGTGTTATCAAATCTGACGAGGACTCGGCAAAACTACAGGAGGATCTAAACAAATTTTTCGAATGGTCTGAAAAATGGCAGATGAAATTCAACATTGACAAATGTAAAGTACTCAGTATAGGGAATGTAAACAGGGAAACCAGATACCAGATGAACAACGATGCCATAGAGAAATCCGACTGAGAGAGATTTAGGAGTAATGATAAGTAGGAACCTTAAGCCAAGTAAACAATGTGTTTCTGCTCGTAACAAGGCTAATAAAGTACTTGGGTTCATACAAAGGAGTGTTAGTTACAAGACTAGCGAGGTCATCCTAAAACTGTATCTTGCTCTTGTGAGACCACACCTGGATTACGCAGTCCAGTTCTGGTCACCGTATTACAGAATGGATATAGAATCCTTGGAAAGAATCCAGAGGAGAATGACAAGACTAATCCCGGGTATCAGGAACCTTGAGTATAGAGACAGGTTAAAGCATCTTAATTTGCACTCCCTTGAGAGACGTAGAGCGAGGGGCGACCTGATAGAGGTGTATAAATGGAAGGCAGGGCTAAACAAAGGGGACATTACAAAGGTACTCAAATTATCCAACCAGGAGCGAACTCGTAACAATGGTTTTAAATTGGACAAATTTAGATTTAGGCGTGAAATAGGTAAACACTGGTTTGGAAACAGAGTAGTGGATGAATGGAACAAGTTACCAAATATCATCATTAACTCGAATACGCTGAATTGCTTCAAACATAGGTTGGATGCTCATATGAGCAATAGGGGTTGGGTGTAAACGGGACTGCCCAGTATGGGCCAATAGGCCCGCTGCAGTTTCCTCCATTCTTATGTTCTTATGTTCTTATGAACAACGATGCCATAGAGAAATCCTACTGCGAGAGAGATTTAGGAGTAATGATAAGTAGGAACCTTAAGCCAAGTATACAATGTGTTTTTGCTCGTAACAAGGCTAATAAAGTACTTGGGTTCATACAAAGGAGTGTTAGTTACAAGACTAGCGAGGTCATCCTAAAACTGTATCTTGCTCTTGTGAGATCACACCTGGATTACGCAGTTCAGTTCTGGTCACCGTATTACAGAATGGATATAGAATCCTTGGAAAGAATTCAGAGGAGAATGACAAGACTAATCCCGGGCATTAGGAACCTTGAGTATAGAGACAGGTTAAAGCATCTTAATTTGCACTCCCTTGAGAGACGTAGAGAGAGGGGCGACCTGATAGAGGTGTATAAGTGGAAGGCAGGGCTAAACAAAGGGGACATTACAAAGGTACTCAGATTATCCAACCAGGAGCGAACTCGTAACAATGGTTTTAAATTAGACAAACTTAGATTTAGGCGTGAAATAGGTAAACACTGGTTTGGAAACAGAGTAGTGGATGAATGGAACAAGTTACCAAATATCATCATTAACTCGAATACGCTGAATTGCTTCAAACATAGGTTGGATGCTCATATGAGCAATAGGGGTTGGGTGTAAACGGGACTGCACCAGTATGGGCCAATAGGCCCGCTGCAGTTTCCTCCATTCTTATGTTCTTATGTTCCTCCCTCACCCCTATTCTTCTTCGTCCTCCCCCTCTCTTCCACCCCCTCCCTCCCTCCCTCACCCCCTCTCTCCCTACCCCCTTCCATCTCTCTTCCACCTCTTCCCTCCGTCTATTTTTCCTCACCCTCTCATTCGCTTTCTCATTTTCACTTCGCAGATTTTTATTTTATTTCTCACGGTAAAAAAAAGCAAATTCTGATTATTATTTTTACCCCACGAGTAAAAAAAAAATTAAACCTACTCGAAATTGGTTTAACACTGTTTTGTACTGGATTGGTTTGTGTCTCTTGAATTCACGGGGTTTATTTGGTCTCGGATTCACTGGTTTGGTTTTAGGTCTCGGATTCACGGGTTTGGTTTTAGGTCTCGGAGTCACGGGTTTATTAGGTCTCGGATTCACGGGTTTGGTTTTAGGTCTCGGATTCACGGGTTTGGTTTTAGGTCTCGAAGTCACGGGTTTATTTTGGTCTCGGATTCACGGGTTTGGTTTTAGGTCTCGGAGTCACGGGTTTATTAGGTCTCGGATTCACGGGTTTATTTTGGTCTCGGATTCACGGGTTTGGTTTTAGGTCTCGGATTCACGGGTTTATTAGGTCTCGGATTCACGGGTTTATTTTGGTCTCGGATTCACGGGTTTGGTTTTAGGTCTCGGAGTCACGGGTTTATTAGGTCTCGGATTCACGGGTTTATTTTGGTCTCGGATTCACGGGTTTGGTTTTAGGTCTCGGATTCACGGGTTTATTAGGTCTCGGATTCACGGGTTTATTTTGGTCTCGGATTCACGGGTTTGGTTTTAGGTCTCGGATTCACGGGTTTATTTTGGTCTCGGATTCACGGGTTTGGTTTTAGGTCTCGGATTCAGCCGAGACATTTCGTCAATTAGAAACCAGGTCATAGATGTTACGAGAGAGAGAGAGAGAGAGAGAGAGAGAGAGAGAGAGAGAGAGAGAGAGAGAGAGAGAGATTTAATCCAGTGGCGGTGGAAGGCAGACGTAAAAGTGCCTTACAAGGACACGTAGTAATTACTTTGGACTTTATGTAAGAGAAGCGACCCAACTGGATGTGAAGTGGAGTGAAGTGGAGGAGTGGAGGGAGTGGAGTGGGAGGTGGGAGTGGAGGGAAGGTGGGAGTGGAGGGAAGGTGGGAGGGAAGAGAGTGAAGGGAAGGAGTGGAGTGGAAGGAAGGAGTGAGTGAAGGGAAGGGATGGAATGGGAGGTAGCAGAGAGGGAGGGAAGGAGAGGTACCAAAGAGGGAAAGAAAGAGGAAGGGAGAGGGAGGGAGAGAAGGTTGGGATGGAAGAAAGGAGGGAAGGGAAAGGGAAAGCAGAGAGGGGAGGGTGGAGAAAGGAGAAAACGGAATGGAGGGAGGGAAGGAATCTGGGAAGGAAGAAGGGAAAGACCAGGTTAATCTCCCTCACGGGTTGGTGTATGTACAGGTAGTGTAAGTATGTATGTATGTATGTATGTATGTATGTATCACTATCTATTTGACTATAATTACCCACCCTGACAAAAGGCGAACCTAACCTAACCAACTGTGCTTTACTTAATCTCACCTTAACCTAACCTAATTTAATCCCCAGGTAGCGTGAGGGTGTTTAATCAACAGGTGAAATAAGCTCGTGGGGCCAATCTTCAGGTGATTCCATTCTAATTAACACTTATACGACGATACAGGTACAGTACAAGACGCAGGTACAGTACAAGACGCAGGTACAGTACAAGACGCAGGTACAGTACAAGACGCAGGTACAGTACAAGACAGAGGTACAGTACTACATACAGGTACAGCTACAATACACAGGTACAGATATTATAAAATGATGGTACGTTTCCAGGTATATTTTAGTTAATAGGATCACATGTTAAAGTTTATAGTACTGACGATGTATTGTGTGTGTGTGTGTGTGTGTGTGTGTGTGTGTGAACAAAACACAGGCCGGACCTGACCCCACGCCGTGAGACCTCAACTTGAAACATGCAGTAGTTATCAACAGAGAGGACACGAGTTGAGTTCCCTGCCGACAACCACTGCAGTTCGGGGAAAACCTAACCTAACCTGACCTGACCTGACCTAACCTATCCTAACCTAACCTAACTTAACCTGACATAACCTGACCTGACCTAACCTAACCTACCTTGACCTAACCTTGCAATCTGAACTAAATGCAGAATATAAAAAGTTCGGGGAAAACCTGACCTAACCTGACCTAACCTGACCTAACCAAACCTAACCTGACATCTAATTAACGAACCGAGAGTCCGTTATACGTAAAAACTTCCATCTAATGAACTATATAGAGATAAAACTCCATTATATCGAGTGTCCGTTATTTAGAGTAACAAATCCGTCCGCTATATGGAGGCATCATATTCATTCATTATTACCCAGAAGTACGAAAACCGCAGTTAATATAGACATACAAAGAGAATTAGGAATGAAATACTAATTAAAAAAGTGATAATCCAGATAAGAGGAAGAGGAAGAAGACACCAGGAATGATAGGAATGGGGTACTAGGAATGATGGGAATGGGGTACTGAGAATGATGGGAATGAGTCAGTAGGAATGAGAGGACTGGGGTAATTAGAAATGATAGGAATGAGGTACTTAGGAATGATGGGAATGGGGGTGCTAGGGATGATAAGAATGAAGCACTAGGAATGATGGGAATGAGGCACTAGGAATGATGGGAATGGGGGTGCTAGGGATGATAAGAATGAAGCACTAGGAATGATGGGAATGAGGCACTAGGAATGATGGGAATGGACAGGAGGACGCTATAGTACTGCACAGAAGATTAACTGATGCATAATTATGATACTGGACTGACGTGTGTGTGTGTGTGTGTGTGTGTGTGTGTGTGTGTGTGTGCGTGCAGTGTTACCAAGGCCTTACCTGCACGAGTAAGCGATGTGTGAGGGAGATTAACTCTGAACTAATCCTCTTTAAAGTTAATATTAATACACACACACACACACACACACACACACACACACACACACACGCACACACACACACACACCACACTGTTGCCAACGAGGACAGGTTATGGTCTCTCTCTCTCTCTCTCTCTCTCTCTCTCTCTCTCTCTCTACCACATCACGCGAAGACACTAAAACATTTATTTAATAATTATCGAGAAGAGGAGAGAGAAGAGGGGAGGAGAGGAGAGGAAAGGGAAAGGAAGAAGAGAAGGGGAGAGATAAAATACACCTTAGAGAATATAAAGAGAAAGAGAGAGAGAAAAAAAGAGAGTTAGGGAAGGTGATGAGACACAGGGGAGGAGAGAATGGGAAGAGAGGGAGAGAGAAAGTACGTACAGGGAAGCAAAAGAATTAAGTAAATAAGACAAATGAAAGGAGAAATAACTGAGAGAGAGAGAGGCAAGGGTGATAAAAGACGTTATAAGTAAGAGTACAAGAGAGAGAGAGAGACAGAGAGAGAATACTAATGAGACACCAAATTCTTTATACCTGGATGGAAGGACAGGTATGTAGACAGACTCACCTGACTGTCCATGAACCTACCAAACGCTCTACCTGTTACCGTCACCCAGAACCTGTCACCCAGAGCCTGTCACCCAGAGCCTGTCACCCAGAACCTGTCACCCAGAGCTTGTCACCCAGAACCTGTCACCCAGAGCCTGTCACCCAGAGCTTGTCACCCAGAACCTGTCACCCAGAGCTTGTCACCCAGAACCTGTCACCCAGAACCTGTCACCCAGAGCCTGTCATCCAGAGCCTGTCACCCAGAGCCTGTCACCCAGAACCTGTCACCCAGAGCTTGTCACCCAGAACCTGTCACCCAGAACCTGTCACCCAGTCACCCAAAGCCTATCACCCAGAGCTATCGCCAACACAACAGCCACACCCTGAGTTAACGAGCGTCAAGGGATAATCCGAGAAGACCGGACAACTCGCTAACTGCACTGGCTAAACCAATACCCCCGGAACGCAATCTAGGTCCCCAATTAACTACTGGATAGACAGGAGGCAAATGGCGTAAAGAAAATCGAGTACGCTGACCATTACACCACAGGTCGCCACTAAGATACACGCGACAGACAGACAGACAGACAGACACATACAGATGGCCCTCTCTCTCACCTCCCATTATAGCTTTCTATCTTATTATTGTTGCTACTCTCTCTCTCTCTCTCTCTCTCTCTCTCTCTCTCTCTCTCTCTCTCTCTCTCTCTCTCTCTCCTCCCGGTCTTCCTGTCACTCCATCCCTGTAATTAATACACAGTTCACACGCCACACAGAAACTTCCTCCCGTCACATAAAGCCACCCTGCAACAAAAAGCCAGCCATCACACAAAACCAGCTGTCACATAAAGCCACCGCGTCACACTGAACCTTCCTCCTCGTCTCCACCACCAATTAAAAGACTACCACCTAACTCACAGCCCCATACAGGTGTTCACGGGCACCTTACCTGTCCGACCTACATACACAAACCTTCCATAAGATCTATAAATTAGTATTCTCCTCACCTGAGATGTGATAAGGCGGACACTTCCTTAGTCGGAGAGAGAGAGAGAGAGGGTGTCATCAACCTGTGTGTGTGGGGGGGGGGGGGGCTGTGTGTACCTGTATTGTGTAGTGTGTGTATGTGGAGGAAGTCGTGTGTGTGTGGGGGGGGGGGCGGGCTGTGTGTACCTGTATTGTGTAGTGTGTGTATGTGGAGGAAGTCGGGTGTGTGTGTGGGGGGGGGGGGGCTGTGTGTACCTGTATTGTGTAGTGTGTGTATGTGGAGGAAGTCGGGTGTGTGTGTATGGAGGAGGTTGTGTGTACTGTGTAGTGTTTGTATGTATGTATGTATGTATGTATGTATGTATGTGTTTATCCAAGTATTTTACTAATGATTCCTCAGTATCTTCTCCACCCCCCTAATTTGCATATATAATTACTTAACGTTTCTAATAGTTCTCTATAACTGTTACTGCTAGTATCTGTGTTATATATCATGACACATACACAGCGTTATCTGAGATTCAATTGTCTTTGTTGTTAAATTCTCAGCTGGACATATTATACTCGCACATTTCTGGGAGTTGAGGGGGGTGGGGTGTGGGGAGGTGGGGTGTGGGGAGGTGGGGTGTGGGGGGGTTAATATCACTAATTTGGCATCATCAAAGTTTGGTGGACGTTAGTACTAAAGTTAACAACAGGTCTGGTGACTCAGTACAGAATTAACTTCACATCTGTCTATTTTGCGGAGATGAATGAATTCTCCTCTCACTGCAGCTACATTTTATACATTAATTTACTTTTATATTAGTTATAATATTTACGCTACTTAAATTAGTTATAGTCATAATCTACAGAGATAAAAACATTAAAAACAAAAGATCATCGGAAAGTATCTTCAGAAGTGTACTGAAACTACCTTAACTACATACATACTGTACGTACATACATACATACATACATACTGCTCATACATACATACATACAGTACATACATACTGTACATACATACATACACTCACTTGACACCACTTACGAGATAAATTTAAATTCATATTTAATGGCTGAATTAAAGGTTAAGTACTGGATATCAAAATCCACCTGTGATAAAAAATTTAAGAACTGAGAAAGTTATCGTTTCCAGCTTTCAGATCCATATCAGTTATACAGACATTTCCATTAGCCAGAATCCATCTCAGCTGCAACTCTCCAATTCCCGGAAATAAAATTTTCTCAGAAATTTTCTGGTAAATTTCTCTCAATTCCGGATTTGGGAACGATTTTCTGAGGTTGAAACTTAGGCACATTTTCTGGAAAATTCTGAGAAAAAATCCAGAAATTCTTCAAAAAAAATTCCGAGGATGAAATAATGCATAATTTCCGGAAAATTCCGAGAAACATTTCCCAGTACCCGGAAAAACTCCAGGATTTGTGTCTTATAATGAGCCATCAGACCTACGTGACCTCCTTTCACTTACAAGGTTTAGAGTAAGTGAAAGTTTATGTGTCAAAAGTAAATTTTAAGAGGTAGGTTAGGATAGGGTGGTCAGGTTAGGATAGAATGACCAGGCTAGGATAGGGTGGTCAGGTTAGGATCGAATGACCAGGCTAGGATAGGGTGGTCAGGTTAGGATAGAATGACCAGGTTAGGAGAGGGTGGTCAGGTAAGGAAAAGGTGGTCAGGTTAGGATAAGGTGATCAGGTTAGGATAGGGTGGTCATGTTAGGATAGGGTGGTCAGGTTAGGATAGGGTGGTCAGGTTAGGATAGGGTGATCAGGTTAGGATAGGGTGATCAGGTTAGGATAGAGTGGTCACGTTAGGATAGAATGACCAGGTTAGGATAGGGTGGTAAGGTTAGGAGAGGGTGGTCAGATTAGGATAGGGTGGTCAAGTTAGGATAGTGTGATCAGGTTAGGATAGGGTGAAAAGGTCAGGTAAGGTTTATAAGTTAAAATCCAAGGGTCAAGACAAAATTCTTGGAGTTAGGTCAAAATTGACTAGTTCACCACCCACATGCCATAACTAAGACAGGAGTTAGGAAAAGATTCAATACTCAGCATCACTACATCAAGAAAAATTATAACTTAAATAAAAATAAGTTAAAATCCATACCAACAATGGATTTCTGATTTAGGATTTATTATTTTGAATCTATTTATGGAGATTAATTAAAGAGTTAGGTTGGATCCATTAATTTAAAATCTATACTCTAACAGGAATTAAGAGTTGAGTATCATTTGTAAGTTAAAACCTGACTAATACAGTATTTTAGTCATGACGATTATGAGCTCTTGTTAGGAAAATGTGTATGGTAGAAAAGTTAGTTTTGAATAAAAATAAAAAAAAAATTCAATTCTAAATAAACTAGGCTGAGTTAGGTAATAATTAGTCAGGTTAACACTTTAAATAACCCAGGAGATTTAAAGAAGGAAACCGTAAGATTACAGATATAAATAAACGCATATTATGAAACAGACCTCTTTATAATAAAATATAAACATCTAAAGATATATAAATATGTATTCCTGCCAATATCATGATATAATGCAGCTTAATGCACTACACCATTGCTGAAGAGTATTTAGGACGAAATAGTGCATTGGTCCGCCATCTGTTGGGAACTGACGCAGTTATAAAGTGATTGGATGGGAGGAACCATAAGATTACAGATACAAATAAACGTATATTATGAAACAGACCTCTTTATAATAAAATATATACATCTAAAGATACATAAATATGTATTCCTGCCAATATCTTGATATAATACAGTTTAATGAGCTATACCATTGCTGAAGACTATTTAGGACGAAAGAGTGCATTGGTCCGCCATCTATTGGGAACTGACGCAGTTATTAAGTAATTGGATGGGGGAAATACATTAACGAGAGACTGGGGGGTTGGGATAGAGGCTACGAGTTTGGACAGAGACTAGGGTGTTAGAATAGCAGTGACCCCAACCTTTTGTAAGCTCTGGGCCACATTTGTCATTGTAAATACCGTGAATGGCGCCAAAACTTTTGATCAACATTCAAGAAAATCTCATATAATACTGTACAATTATTTACAGTTTTACACGTGTCTAACTGTTACCAGTGACATACCTTTTACATTTACTCATGGATCATGCATTCTTATATATGCTGTATATATAATCAACACCTCACCCCGCCAGGATTCGAACCCACGATCTTATGATTGTAACGTTCCCCGGTCACAATCATAAGATCGTGGGTTGGAATCCTGGCGGGGTGAGATTTTTATATTGTTTTTATTGGGCACTCCCCTACATCCTTGTGTAAGGTGAAGCGCAGAAGCGTTTACAGCGCCTAACAGGGAAGCATGCTAAGTTCATGCTTGCCTTTATGTCTCATGAGTTAAGGGAGTAGAAGCCTGAAGAGTCAAGGGCGTAGAAGCCTGAGGATTCAGTGGTTTATGTCATCAAGTTATTGGAAGCTCCAACAACTTTCCCTGAATACGAATTCGTAATTTTCGACTTACAACAGGTACCTACTTTACTGATAGGTGAACAGGGACTAATGGGGGCTAGGAAGTAAGTCCAAACAACTTCCACCGACCCGGGAATCGAACCCATGACATCTCGCTTGCGAGGCAATAACGGGTGAGGTGTTGATTATATATATTATATTATATATATATATATTATATATATATATATATATATTATTTATTATATATAGTAATAAATATATATATATATTTATATTATATATATATATATACGCAAGTAAACCATTGTAGGTGCACGTGATCTAGGTATATGCTGATAACCACAAGCAAAGACGAAAACACGAAGTTCCCAAGCGCTTTCGTGTAATTCACATCTTCAGGGGTGAGTCGTATGACGTTATTACATATTTTCTTTGTTTTCACTAGAATCCCAAATATTTCACGTTTTTCTATTAAACCCTCGAGGGCTTCATGATATGGTTCGCGCGCGGACTGCAGGTTGGGTACACGGGTTAGCGGCTAGGGGTTGGTGACAGTTGATAGAGGCAGGTCTTACTAGGCCAGTGATGCTGACGCCACAAACTGTTAGGTTACGATAGAATGACAAGGCTAGGATAGGGTGGTCAGGTAAGGATAGGGTGGTCAGGTTAGGATCGGATGGTCAGGTTAAGATAGGGTGGTCAGGTTAAGATAGGGTGGTCAGGTTAGGATAGGATGGTCAGGTTACGATAGAATGACCAGGTTAGGATAGGGTGGTCAGGTTAGGATAGGGTGGTCAGGTTAGGATAGGATGGTCAGGTTAGGATAGGGTGGTCAGGTTAGGATAGGATGGTCAGGTTAGGATAGAATGACCAGGCTAGGATAGGGTGGTCAGGTTAGGATAGGGTAGTCAGGTTAGGATAGGGTGGTCAGGTTAGGATAGAGTGGTAAAGTTAGGATACAGTGGTCAGGTTAGGATAGGGTGGTCAGGTTAGGATAGGGTGGTCAGGTTAGGATAAGGTGGTCAGGTTAGGATAGAATGACCAGGTTAGGAGAGGGTGGTCATGTTAGGATAGGGTGGTCAGGTTAGGATAGGGTGGTCAGGTTAGGATAGGGTGATCAGGTTAGGATAGGGTGATCAGGTTAGGATAGAGTGGTCACGTTAGGATAGAATGACCAGGTTAGGATAGGGTGGTAAGGTTAGGAGAGGGTGGTCAGATTAGGATAGGGTGGTCAAGTTAGGATAGTGTGATCAGGTTAGGATAGGGTGGAAAGGTCAGGTAAGGTTAATAAGTTAAAATCCAAGGGTCAAGACAAAATTCTTGGAGTTAGGTCAAAATTGACGAGTTCACCACCCACATGCCATAACTAAGACAGGAGTTAGGAAAAGATTCAATACTCAGCATCACTACATCAAGAAATATTATAACTTAAATAAAAATAAGTTAAAATCCATACCAACAATGGATTTCTGATTTAGGATTTATTAGTTAGAATCTATTTATGGAGATTAATTAAAGAGTTAGGTTGGATCCATTAATTTAAAATCTATACTCTAACAGGAATTAAGAGTTGAGTATCATTTGTAAGTTAAAACCTGACTAATACAGTATTTTAGTCATGACTATTATGAGCTCTTGTTAGGAAAATGTGTATGGTAAAAAAGTTAGTTTTGAATACAAATAATAAAAAAATACAATTCTAAATAAACTTGGCTGAGATAGGTAATAATTAGTCAGGTTAACACTTTAAATAACCCAGGAGATTTAAAGAAGGAAACCGTAAGATTACAGATATAAATAAACGCATATTATGAAACAGACCTCTTTATAATAAAATATAAACATCTAAAGATATATAAATATGTATTCCTGCCAATATCATGATATAATGCAGTTTAATGCGCTATACCATTGCTGAAGACTATTTAGGACGAAATAGTGCATTGGTCCGCCATCTGTTGGGAACTGACGCAGTTATAAAGTGACTGGATGGGAGGAACCATAAGATTATACATATAAATAAACGTATATTATGAAACAGACCTCTTTATAATAAGATATAAACGTCGAAAGCTATATAAATATGTATTCCTGCCAATATCTTGATATAATACAGTTTAATGCACTACACCATTGCTGAGGAGTATTTAGGACGAAATAGTGCATTGGTCCGCCATCTGTTGGGAACTGACGCAGTTATTAAGTGATTGGATGGGAGGAACCATAAGATTACAGATATAAATAAACGTATATTATGAAACAGACCTCTTTATAATAAAATATAAACATCTAAAGATATATAAATATGTATTCCTGCCAATATCATGATATAATACAGTTTAATGCGCTATACCATTGCTGAAGACTATTTAGGACGAAATAGTGCATTGGTCCGCCATCTGTTGGGAACTGACGCAGTTATTAAGTAATTGGATGGGGGAAATACATTAACGAGAGACTGGGGGGTTGGGATAGAGGCTACGAGTTTGGACAGAGACTAGGGTGTTAGAATAGCAGTGACCCCAACCTTTGGTAAGCTCTGGGCCACATTTGTCATTGTAAATATTGTGAATGGCGCCAAAACTTTAGATCAACATTCAAGAAAAATCTCATATAATACTGTACAGTTATTTGCAGATTTACACGTGTCTAACTGTTACCAGTGACATACTTTTTACATTTACTCATGGATCATGCATTCTTATATATGCTGTATATATAATCAACACCTCACCCCGCCAGGATTCGAACCCACGATCTTATGATTGTAACGTTCCCCGGTCACAATCATAAGATCGTGGGTTGGAATCCTGGCGGGGTGAGATTTTGTTAATTTTTTATTGGGCACTCCACTACATCCTTGTGTCAGGTGAAGCGCAGAAGCGTTTACAGCGCCCAACAGGGAAGCATGCTAAGTTCATGCTTGCCTTTATGTCTCATGAGTTAAGGGCGTAGAAGCCTGAAGAGTCAAGGGCGTAGAAGCCTGAGGAGTCAGTGGTTTATGTCATCAAGTTATTGGAAGCTCCAACAACTTTCCCTGAATAAGAATTCGTAATTTTCGACTTACAACAGGTACCTACTTTACTGATAGGTGAACAGGGACTAATGGGGGCTAGGAAGTAAGTCCAAACAACTTCCGCCGACCCGGGAATCGAACCCATGACATCTCGCTTGCGAGGCAATAACGGGTGTGGTGTTGATTACATAAATATATACATATATATATATATATATATATATATATATATATATATATATATATATATATATATATATGCAAGTAAATCACTGTAGGTGCGCGTGATCTAGGGATATGCTGATAACCACAAGGAAAGAAGAAAACACGAAGTTCCCAAGCGCTTTCGTGTAATTCACATCTTCAGGGGTGAGTCGTATGACGTTATTACATTATTTCTTTGTTTTCACTAGAATCCCAAACATTTCACGCTTTTCTATTAAACCCTCGAGGGCTTCATGATATGGTTCGCGCGCGGACTGCAGGTTGGGTACACGGGTTAGAGGCTAGGGGTTGGTGACAGTTGATAGAGGCAGGTCTTACTAGGCCAGTGATGCTGACGCCACAAACTGTTAGGTTACGATAGAATGACCAGGTTAGGATAGGGTGGTCAGGTAAGGATAGGATGGTCAGGTTAGGATAGGGTGGTCAGCTTAGGATAGGATGGTCAGGTTAGGATAGGGTGGTCAGGTTAGGATAGGATGGTCAGGTTAGGATAGGGTGGTCAGGTTAGGATAGGATGGTCAGGTTAGGATAGAATGACCAGGTTAGGATAGGGTGGTCAGGTTAGGATACGGTGGTCAGGTTAGGATAGGGTGGTAAAGTTAGGATACAGTGGTCAGGTTAGGAAAGGGTGGTCAGGTTAGGATAAGGTGGTCAGTTTAGGATAGAATGACCAGGTTAGGATAGAATGACCAGGTTAGGATAGAATGACCAGGTTAGAATAGGGTGGTCAGTTTAGGATAGGGTGGTCAGGTTAGGATAGGGTGGTAAATTTAGGATACAGTGGTCAGGTTAGGATAGGGTGGTCAGGTAAGGATAAGGTGGTCAGGTTAGGATAGAATGACCAGGTTAGGGGAGGGTGGTCAGATTAGGATAAGGTGGTCAGGTTAGGATAGGGTGATCAGGTTAGGATAGGGTGGTCAGGTTAGGATAGGGTGGTCACGTTAGGATAGGGTGGTCAGGTTAGGATAGGGTGATCAGGTTAGGATAGGGTGGTCAGGTTAGCATAGGGTGATCAGGTTAGGATACAGTGGTCAGGTTAGGATAGAATGACCAGGTTAGGATAGGGTGGTCAAGTTAGGATAGGGTGATCAGGTTAGGATAGGGTGGTAATGTCAGGTAAGGTTTATAAGTTCAAATCCAAGGGTCAAGACAAAATTCTTGGAGTTAGGTCAAAATTGACTAGATCACCACCCACATGCCATAACTAAGACAGGAGTTAGGAAAAGGTTCAATACTCAGCATCACTACATCAAGAAATATTATAACTTAAATAAAAATAAGTTAAAATCCATACCAACAATGGATTTCTGATTTAGGATTTATTAGTTAGAATCTATTTATGGAGATTAATTAAAGAGTTAGGTTGGATCCATTAATTTAAAATCTATACTCTAACAGGAATTAAGAGTTGAGTATCATTTGTAAGTTAAAACCTGACTATTACAGTATTTTAGTCATGACTATTATGAGCTCTTGTTAGGAAAATGTGTATGATAGAAAAGTTAGTTTTGAATACAAATAACAAAAAAATAAGATTCTAAATACACTAGGCTGAGTTAGGTAATAATTAGTCAGGTTAACACTTTAAATAAGCCAGGAGATTTAAAGAAGGAAACCGTAAGATTACAGATATAAATAAACGCATATTATGAAACAGACCTCTTTATAATAAAATATAAACATCTAAAGATATATAAATATGTATTCCTGCCAATATCATGATATAATACAGCTTAATGCACTACACCATTGCTGAAGACTATTTAGGACGAAATAGTGCATTGGTCCGCCATCTGTTGGGAACTGACGCAGTTATTAAGTGATTGGATGGGAGGAACCATAAGATTACAGATATAAATAAACGTATATTATGAAACAGACCTCATTATAATAAAATATAAACATCTAAAGATATATAAATATGTATTCCTGCCAATATCATGATATAATACAGTTTAATGCGCTATACCATTGCTGAAGACTATTTAGGACGAAATAGTGCATTGGTCCGCCATCTGTTGGGAACTGACGCAGTTATTAAGTAATTGGATGGGGGAAATACATTAACGAGAGACTGGGGGGTTGGGATAGAGGCTACGAGTTTGGACAGAGACTAGGGTGTTAGAATAGCAGTGACCCCAACCTTTGGTAAGCTCTGGGCCACATTTGTCATTGTAAATATTGTGAATGGCGCCAAAACTTTAGATCAACATTCAAGAAAAATCTCATATAATACTGTACAGTTATTTGCAGATTTACACGTGTCTAACTGTTACCAGTGACATACTTTTTACATTTACTCATGGATCATGCATTCTTATATATGCTGTATATATAATCAACACCTCACCCCGCCAGGATTCGAACCCACGATCTTATGATTGTAACGTTCCCCGGTCACAATCATAAGATCGTGGGTTGGAATCCTGGCGGGGTGAGATTTTGTTAATTTTTTATTGGGCACTCCACTACATCCTTGTGCCAGGTGAAGCGCAGAAGCGTTTACAGCGCCCAACAGGGAAGCATGCTAAGTTCATGCTTGCCTTTATGTCTCATGAGTTAAGGGCATAGAAGCCTGAAGAGTCAAGGGCGTAGAAGCCTGAGGAGTCAGTGGTTTATGTCATCAAGTTATTGGAAGCTCCAACAACTTTCCCTGAATAAGAATTCGTAATTTTCGACTTACAACAGGTACCTACTTTACTGATAGGTGAACAGGGACTAATGGGGGCTAGGAAGTAAGTCCAAACAACTTCCGCCGACCCGGGAATCGAACCCATGACATCTCGCTTGCGAGGCAATAACGGGTGTGGTGTTGATTACATAAATATATACATATATATATATATATATATATATATATATGCAAGTAAATCACTGTAGGTGCGCGTGATCTAGGGATATGCTGATAACCACAAGGAAAGAAGAAAACACGAAGTTCCCAAGCGCTTTCGTGTAATTCACATCTGCAGGGGTGAGTCGTATGACGTTATTACATATTTTCTTTGTTTTCACTAGAATCCCAAATATTTCACGCTATTCTATTAATCCCTCGAGGGCTTCATGATATGGTTCGCGCGCGGACTGCAGGTTGGGTACACGGGTTAGCGGCTAGGGGTTGGTGACAGTTGATAGAGGCAGGTCTTACTAGGCCAGTGATGCTGACGCCACAAACTGTTAGGTTAAGATAGAATGACAAGGCTAGGATAGGGTGGTCAGGTAAGGATAGGGTGGTCAGGTTAGGATCGGATGGTCAGGTTAAGATAGGGTGGTCAGGTTAAGATAGGGTGGTCAGGTTAAGATAGGGTGGTCAGGTTAGGATAGGATGGTCAGGTTACGATAGAATGACCAGGTTAGGATAGGGTGGTCAGGTTAGGATAGGGTGGTCAGGTTAGGATAGGATGGTCAGGTTAGGATAGAATGACCAGGCTAGGATAGGGTGGTCAGGTTAGGATAGGGTGGTCAGGTTAGGATAGAGTGGTAAAGTTAGGATACAGTGGTCAGGTTAGGATAAGGTGGTCAGGTTAGGATAGAATGACCAGGTTAGAAGAGGGTGGTCATGTTAGGATAGGGGGATCAGGTTAGGATAGGGTGGTCAGGTTAGGATAGGGTGATCAGGTTAGGATAGGGTGATCAGGTTAGGATAGAGTGGTCACGTTAGGATAGAATGACCAGGTTAGGATAGGGTGGTCAGGTTAGGAGAGGGTGGTCAGATTAGGATAGGGTGGTCAAGTTAGGATAGTGTGATCAGGTTAGGATAGGGTGGAAAGGTCAGGTAAGGTTAATAAGTTAAAATCCAAGGGTCAAGACAAAATTCTTGGAGTTAGGTCAAAATTGACGAGTTCACCACCCACATGCCATAACTAAGACAGGAGTTAGGAAAAGATTCAATACTCAGCATCACTACATCAAGAAATATTATAACTTAAATAAAAATAAGTTAAAATCCATACCAACAATGGATTTCTGATTTAGGATTTATTAGTTAGAATCTATTTATGGAGATTAATTAAAGAGTTAGGTTGGATCCATTAATTTAAAATCTATACTCTAACAGGAATTAAGAGTTGAGTATCATTTGTAAGTTAAAACCTGACTAATACAGTATTTTAGTCATGACTATTATGAGCTCTTGTTAGGAAAATGTGTATGGTAAAAAAGTTAGTTTTGAATACAAATAATAAAAAAATACAATTCTAAATAAACTTGGCTGAGATAGGTAATAATTAGTCAGGTTAACACTTTAAATAACCCAGGAGATTTAAAGAAGAAACCGTAAGATTACAGATATAAATAAACGCATATTATGAAACAGACCTCTTTATAATAAAATATAAACATCTAAAGATATATAAATATGTATTCCTGCCAATATCATGATATAATACAGTTTAATGCGCTATACCATTGCTGAAGACTATTTAGGACGAAATAGTGCATTGGTCCGCCATCTGTTGGGAACTGACGCAGTTATTAAGTGATTGGATGGGAGGAACCATAAGATTACAGATATAAATAAACGTATATTATGAAACAGACCTCTTTATAATAAAATATAAACATCTAAAGATATATAAATATGTAATCCTGCCAATATCATGATATAATACAGTTTAATGCGCTATACCATTGCTGAAGACTATTTAGGACGAAATAGTGCATTGGTCCGCCATCTGTTGGGAACTGACGCAGTTATTAAGTAATTGGATGGGGGAAATACATTAACGAGAGACTGGGGGGTTGGGATAGAGGCTACGAGTTTGGACAGAGACTAGGGTGTTAGAATAGCAGTGACCCCAACCTTTGGTAAGCTCTGGGCCACATTTGTCATTGTAAATATTGTGAATGGCGCCAAAACTTTAGATCAACATTCAAGAAAAATCTCATATAATACTGTACAGTTATTTGCAGATTTACACGTGTCTAACTGTTACCAGTGACATACTTTTTACATTTACTCATGGATCATGCATTCTTATATATGCTGTATATATAATCAACACCTCACCCCGCCAGGATTCGAACCCACGATCTTATGATTGTAACGTTCCCCGGTCACAATCATAAGATCGTGGGTTGGAATCCTGGCGGGGTGAGATTTTGTTAATTTTTTATTGGGCACTCCACTACATCCTTGTGTCAGGTGAAGCGCAGAAGCGTTTACAGCGCCCAACAGGGAAGCATGCTAAGTTCATGCTTGCCTTTATGTCTCATGAGTTAAGGGCGTAGAAGCCTGAAGAGTCAAGGGCGTAGAAGCCTGAGGAGTCAGTGGTTTATGTCATCAAGTTATTGGAAGCTCCAACAACTTTCCCTGAATAAGAATTCGTAATTTTCGACTTACAACAGGTACCTACTTTACTGATAGGTGAACAGGGACTAATGGGGGCTAGGAAGTAAGTCCAAACAACTTCCGCCGACCCGGGAATCGAACCCATGACATCTCGCTTGCGAGGCAATAACGGGTGTGGTGTTGATTACATAAATATATACATATATATATATATATATATATATATATATATATATATATATATATATATATATATGCAAGTAAATCACTGTAGGTGCGCGTGATCTAGGGATATGCTGATAACCACAAGGAAAGAAGAAAACACGAAGTTCCCAAGCGCTTTCGTGTAATTCACATCTTCAGGGGTGAGTCGTATGACGTTATTACATTATTTCTTTGTTTTCACTAGAATCCCAAACATTTCACGCTTTTCTATTAAACCCTCGAGGGCTTCATGATATGGTTCGCGCGCGGACTGCAGGTTGGGTACACGGGTTAGAGGCTAGGGGTTGGTGACAGTTGATAGAGGCAGGTCTTACTAGGCCAGTGATGCTGACGCCACAAACTGTTAGGTTACGATAGAATGACCAGGTTAGGATAGGGTGGTCAGGTAAGGATAGGATGGTCAGGTTAGGATAGGGTGGTCAGCTTAGGATAGGATGGTCAGGTTAGGATAGGGTGGTCAGGTTAGGATAGGATGGTCAGGTTAGGATAGGGTGGTCAGGTTAGGATAGGATGGTCAGGTTAGGATAGAATGACCAGGTTAGGATAGGGTGGTCAGGTTAGGATACGGTGGTCAGGTTAGGATAGGGTGGTAAAGTTAGGATACAGTGGTCAGGTTAGGAAAGGGTGGTCAGGTTAGGATAAGGTGGTCAGTTTAGGATAGAATGACCAGGTTAGGATAGAATGACCAGGTTAGGATAGAATGACCAGGTTAGAATAGGGTGGTCAGTTTAGGATAGGGTGGTCAGGTTAGGATAGGGTGGTAAATTTAGGATACAGTGGTCAGGTTAGGATAGGGTGGTCAGGTAAGGATAAGGTGGTCAGGTTAGGATAGAATGACCAGGTTAGGGGAGGGTGGTCAGATTAGGATAAGGTGGTCAGGTTAGGATAGGGTGATCAGGTTAGGATAGGGTGGTCAGGTTAGGATAGGGTGGTCACGTTAGGATAGGGTGGTCAGGTTAGGATAGGGTGATCAGGTTAGGATAGGGTGGTCAGGTTAGCATAGGGTGATCAGGTTAGGATACAGTGGTCAGGTTAGGATAGAATGACCAGGTTAGGATAGGGTGGTCAAGTTAGGATAGGGTGATCAGGTTAGGATAGGGTGGTAATGTCAGGTAAGGTTTATAAGTTCAAATCCAAGGGTCAAGACAAAATTCTTGGAGTTAGGTCAAAATTGACTAGATCACCACCCACATGCCATAACTAAGACAGGAGTTAGGAAAAGGTTCAATACTCAGCATCACTACATCAAGAAATATTATAACTTAAATAAAAATAAGTTAAAATCCATACCAACAATGGATTTCTGATTTAGGATTTATTAGTTAGAATCTATTTATGGAGATTAATTAAAGAGTTAGGTTGGATCCATTAATTTAAAATCTATACTCTAACAGGAATTAAGAGTTGAGTATCATTTGTAAGTTAAAACCTGACTATTACAGTATTTTAGTCATGACTATTATGAGCTCTTGTTAGGAAAATGTGTATGATAGAAAAGTTAGTTTTGAATACAAATAACAAAAAAATAAGATTCTAAATACACTAGGCTGAGTTAGGTAATAATTAGTCAGGTTAACACTTTAAATAAGCCAGGAGATTTAAAGAAGGAAACCGTAAGATTACAGATATAAATAAACGCATATTATGAAACAGACCTCTTTATAATAAAATATAAACATCTAAAGATATATAAATATGTATTCCTGCCAATATCATGATATAATACAGCTTAATGCACTACACCATTGCTGAAGACTATTTAGGACGAAATAGTGCATTGGTCCGCCATCTGTTGGGAACTGACGCAGTTATTAAGTGATTGGATGGGAGGAACCATAAGATTACAGATATAAATAAACGTATATTATGAAACAGACCTCATTATAATAAAATATAAACATCTAAAGATATATAAATATGTATTCCTGCCAATATCATGATATAATACAGTTTAATGCGCTATACCATTGCTGAAGACTATTTAGGACGAAATAGTGCATTGGTCCGCCATCTGTTGGGAACTGACGCAGTTATTAAGTAATTGGATGGGGGAAATACATTAACGAGAGACTGGGGGGTTGGGATAGAGGCTACGAGTTTGGACAGAGACTAGGGTGTTAGAATAGCAGTGACCCCAACCTTTGGTAAGCTCTGGGCCACATTTGTCATTGTAAATATTGTGAATGGCGCCAAAACTTTAGATCAACATTCAAGAAAAATCTCATATAATACTGTACAGTTATTTGCAGATTTACACGTGTCTAACTGTTACCAGTGACATACTTTTTACATTTACTCATGGATCATGCATTCTTATATATGCTGTATATATAATCAACACCTCACCCCGCCAGGATTCGAACCCACGATCTTATGATTGTAACGTTCCCCGGTCACAATCATAAGATCGTGGGTTGGAATCCTGGCGGGGTGAGATTTTGTTAATTTTTATTGGGCACTCCACTACATCCTTGTGCCAGGTGAAGCGCAGAAGCGTTTACAGCGCCCAACAGGGAAGCATGCTAAGTTCATGCTTGCCTTTATGTCTCATGAGTTAAGGGCATAGAAGCCTGAAGAGTCAAGGGCGTAGAAGCCTGAGGAGTCAGTGGTTTATGTCATCAAGTTATTGGAAGCTCCAACAACTTTCCCTGAATAAGAATTCGTAATTTTCGACTTACAACAGGTACCTACTTTACTGATAGGTGAACAGGGACTAATGGGGGCTAGGAAGTAAGTCCAAACAACTTCCGCCGACCCGGGAATCGAACCCATGACATCTCGCTTGCGAGGCAATAACGGGTGTGGTGTTGATTACATAAATATATACATATATATATATATATATATATATATATATGCAAGTAAATCACTGTAGGTGCGCGTGATCTAGGGATATGCTGATAACCACAAGGAAAGAAGAAAACACGAAGTTCCCAAGCGCTTTCGTGTAATTCACATCTGCAGGGGTGAGTCGTATGACGTTATTACATATTTTCTTTGTTTTCACTAGAATCCCAAATATTTCACGCTATTCTATTAATCCCTCGAGGGCTTCATGATATGGTTCGCGCGCGGACTGCAGGTTGGGTACACGGGTTAGCGGCTAGGGGTTGGTGACAGTTGATAGAGGCAGGTCTTACTAGGCCAGTGATGCTGACGCCACAAACTGTTAGGTTAAGATAGAATGACAAGGCTAGGATAGGGTGGTCAGGTAAGGATAGGGTGGTCAGGTTAGGATCGGATGGTCAGGTTAAGATAGGGTGGTCAGGTTAAGATAGGGTGGTCAGGTTAAGATAGGGTGGTCAGGTTAGGATAGGATGGTCAGGTTACGATAGAATGACCAGGTTAGGATAGGGTGGTCAGGTTAGGATAGGGTGGTCAGGTTAGGATAGGGTGGTCAGGTTAGGATAGGATGGTCAGGTTAGGATAGAATGACCAGGCTAGGATAGGGTGGTCAGGTTAGGATAGGGTGGTCAGGTTAGGATAGAGTGGTAAAGTTAGG
>CAUDMG010002497.1:0-52096 GCA_958450375.1 Homarus gammarus
ACGACCCAAGGGAGCAAAACAATGATTAAAAAAAACAATAGATAAGATAAAGCGATTAATTTAGCCCAGATTCTTTCTACTCCTACTTTATGTCAGTTTCACCACTTTTCTTCAATCCCCAATAATCTTCTTTCACCTCTTAACTCATGACTTCAGTGCCAATGTGAAGGACATTCAACTCGACACACACAAGAGCTCCTCACCACACAACTCCCCAGCACTGCATTATACAGTACAGTCGGCCACAAGAATAAGTATACACCTAGGGTTAGTGTCGAGACAAATTATCTGGTAACACTGTCCTGAACAGAACAGACAAAAGTACAAAATGACCTGTAATTTATGTTTTATTCCAACATATATGTTATAAATATATTTGCTGTGAATGTCTTACTAGTTTCTTGTGTTTATATTACAAGTAATATATTGTATCCAATGGTAGTAAATTTGTTGCCGAATGGGATTGCAATTAACGTACAGTTCCCTCCTCCTTCCCCGGTTTTTCTCTTACCCTACTTTTTATTTTTTTACCGATGTATAGATTAGTAAATGAAGGAAGAGAAGTAAATAGAAGAATAAAGAAGGGGAAACAGAAAATGGCTAGAGATAACAGGTGGGGGGAGCCGAGTTTCATCATGCGTCTGCAGTTTCAACGTTATCAGACCATTTTCGGACCTTACAGCTACAGTGTGTATTATTCCTGTGGCCGACTGTACATACAATACACGTGGAGTTACGCGATTCCGAGTTTCCTGTCTCACTTCCATCCCGAGATCTCCTTTATGTACGGGTGTATGTGACCCTAAAGAAAGATTTGGCTTCCTGCACCATACACTCAAGCTACAATTGGCGACCCTCGGAGTGACGCACTCGCACAGGGTGGATGAGAAACGGATCTCTCTCCCAGTCTTCAACAACATCGAGGATTGGATAATTCACGTGGAGGCAGCTCTCACCGGCTCTACAGCTACAGACGAACAAAAGTACGTCGCCTTGGTCTGTTCCCACAAAAGTCGCCACGCAAGTCTGAGAAGTCAGTCACTCAGTCGACAGATGACAACAAATTCGCAGCTCTAAGTGTTGCTCTCAAAAGGCGATACCAGCGGCCTGGCGCCAGTCTCCTGCAAGACATATCAAGTCTCTTCCTCGGCAACCCAACGCCTGCACGCCTCTGGGACGAGATGCGGAGACTGAACTGCCCGCCACACGCACAGGCTTCCCTACACTGTCCTGCTCCAGCTTCACTCCCAGAAGCTCCCTGTACAAGTTCGTCTCGCCCTGTCAGCACTGGACTACACTACAACCCAAGCTATCTACGCAGCCACGGCAGAGCGAGTATTCCACGAATACACTGCTGTTCGCCAGGCTGCCGCAGACAACTCAGTGGCCACGCCATCGCCTAGCTCAGGTCTCGTCAACCAGATCAACGCTCCATAGACAAGCAGCATCCCACCAGACAAACAGGTCATGAGGGACCCGTTACAATCTTTACACCGCAGGATGGACACCCTCGAGCAACTCTACTCCTCCAAGCCTGCTGCCGCGCACTGTGTTCTATCGACCCCGACGTCTCCATCCTGCCTCAGACGCCACCGCCAGCTCCCAGCACAGTGCACGTACCATCTACTGCTACCATCAACGCATCGGTTCCAACGCTAGACGCCGTGAGGCTCCCTGAAACTACAAGGAAACTACGTCGACGGAGATTGGTAGACGCCACAACCTCTGTCACTTTAAACGTCTTACTGCTGCATATCACCGACCGCATCTCCGGTAGGAAATTTCTCGTTGACACAGGGGCATCGGTCAGCATCATCCCTCCCTCACCGAGACGCACATCGAAGCAACCCTCATATGACCTGTTTGTCGCCAACGGTACCCCCATTGCCCCTTACGGCGCACACAACCTCGCCTTAGATTTGGGCAGACGTCTCTCTACCCATCCTTGGATTTGACTTCAAGTTCGTCATCGACCCAAACATCCTCTGCCTCATCCACGAGCCTACATCACACACGATCCAGGATACACGTGCTGCGGTCACCGACACCATCACCTGCCTCTCGCCTTTCAACGAGTTCTCCTACCTGTTCAAGGAGTTCAATGAGCTCCTCTCACCCCGAGTCTCGACCACCACCTATGTCGGGAATATTCCACCACATCGAGACTACAGGACGGTCTTTTTCACACCCTCGCCGCCATCGCCCCTGAGCTTCTGAACGCAGCCAAGGTGGAATTCATCAAACTCCTGCAAGACGGCATCATTCGACCTTCAAAGGGTCCCTGGGTATCTCCTCTTCACATTGTTTCAAAGCCATCATCCGATGACTGGAGGATATGCGGCGACTAAAGAGCCCTTAACATCGTCACCAAACCTGACAGGTATCCTATCCCGCATGTCCAGGACTTCCACCACAAACTCCAAGGCATGACCATCTTCTGGAAGATCGACTTGTATCGTGCCTTCCACCAGATTGCATTGGCACCTGCAGATATCCAGAAGACTGCCATCACCACTCCGTTTGGCCCTTGTGTAACTAGAAGACCTCTCCAACTAACACAATAACAAACACCCCCTTGCTAGCTAGCTTAGCCTCCTCCCCCTCATGCTCCCTTGAGCTCAGGCGACCTCTTAGTGCGGCCTTCACCACAGCCAATCAAATCGTCTCTGCTAGGTGGATAGCCCACCTGCTCTTATTCTCTACTACTTTACTTTCCGTTTCATAACTTTCCTTCTACCTTACCTCTTCTCTCCCTTCCCATGGCAAGCCATTGCAATTTTATCATCATCACTCCGTTCGGTGTCTTCAAGTATGCCTACACGAGTTTTGGAATACCCAATGCAGCCCAGAACTTCCAGAGGTACTGTACATGGACCACGTTCTTCGTAACATTGACTTTGTCACTGTCTATATAGACGACATTCTCGTCGCCTCTCTGACGTCAGTACCGCGCGAGTCGAAACACCCTGAGGGAGGGACGCTCACCGCTCTCTGTGGTCGTCATCAATTGCATTGACAATTTAATTCAGTGGTTCATGATATGAATTTCCATGACTGATCTCACACACACAGAAGATCACCTGGGAAAAGTTAGATACAGATGGTGAAGTGCTTATTAAGTGTTGGGACGATAATTGACCGGATACCGGGTGAACACTTCTTGAAGAGTGAGTTGTGTCCCTAGACGGAGTCGTCACCCGTAGCAGCCGAGTCGTACACACACCTGCCCGGTATGTATCACATGTGGGACACAACCCTGCCGAGAACTAGTCTCCTGTCTGCGCCAGCTCACAGAAAAGATTCAGGGAGACCAGACCCCCAAAACTCCACAACTACGAGTGGAACAGACGACGCCCTTGAGACAGAGATAGACATCAGACATATGGATGAACTTGCCATCCAAGAGATCACCCAAAACCGTGAAACCTCAAGCCCCTCGCAAAAGATCACGAGAAATAGAACAACGAGCACAGACCGTCAGCAAACACACGATCACAGACAAGAGCGACAACACCCTGAAGAGAGAAAAAGAAAAAACTCCCGAGGTTCCACCTCCTGCTCCTCCCTCAAGAGCAGGTGCCCAAGAAACAGCCACCACCCCTAACGGACGAGGAGGAGAGCGACTCAACCATGAACGCCGAGATCAACTACAGCACCAGCGACGAGGAGATAATGATAGAATAGCTCCACCTCCTTGTAATCTCAAGATAACACAGAGGAATGTACAAGGCCTGTCCAGCAAACGGCATACTGTACAAGCAGCAGTCATAGCTAAAAATATTGATGTCTTCATTCTACAAGAAACCATGATGTCCAAAAAATAAACAATTCCGCTTGCCTGGATACCAACAGTACTCTATACCAGCGCTTCTCAAACTATCTGATGTGGCGGACCGGCATGGGTTTTTTTTTTTTTCAATGTGCCACGGACCGGCGAGCGAAGCGAGCCAATCCCGGGGCCTAATTCCCCCCCCCCCCCCCCCAGGAAAATCTTTTGAGATATGTCCTATTTCAGGGGCATTTTGAGACTATCTGTACTAAACATGACATGATGTCTTATTCATTCTAAGGCCAATCATCATTGACGTAACAAGTCTTCCCAGTGTGCCAGGGACCAGTACCATATTTGTGCCATACAATTAATTGTTTACGATCAGAGAAAATATTATTTGAACATTCGTAGTAATATTATTTTATACAGGAAAAATATAATGAATATAAGAGTGGGTTGGGATGGGGTCCCAAATGACAAACACGCAGATACCCGTATGATGCTCTCTGTTCCACTTCTTGATGGTAACTAACCACTGACCTGTGACCTGACATCACAGACTGCTGATCCCCACGTGTGGAATAGCAGGGTTGCCAGCTGTGTGACACCCTTCACGGCTGGCACGCATAGTAAAAAATCGGCCATTTCTTTAAATAGGATGCATACATTTATTTTATCTGATATTAAATAACTACCATACTTAAAAAGATTTTTGTTTTGGGTGGATATGGCGTAACTGGTGGCCGAGAAACGTGGCAATTCTGGCAACACAAGGTGATGCGCCCTATTGATATCCCCAGGTGTGGTTCCCACAGAGTCAAACGCCACATCATCATGAAGGTGTTATACGTATTTCAGTTCGCTGTTTTGCTGTTCATTATATCGCATTCGTTAGTTGCATAGCAATGACTTCTAACATGAGTGAGTAAATGAAAAATATAGCCATAATAAATATAAAAACTACAATGAAAATGTAAAAAAAAAAAAAAAAAAAAAGAGACCGAGTCAGATGTCCCGGCAGTGTCACGTGGTGTGGAACGTGACTATCGTTTCTTTCTTTCCTGAAAACTCTCCGCGTACCGGCTGACGATGGCTCACGGACCGGCTGACGATGGCTCCGCGGACCACACTTTGAGTAGCACTGCTCTATACCAAGGGGGCCCAACTCCCATGACAGCATGATTCTCGTCAGGGCGACCATCCCCAGTTCAGAAGTAGAACCAGTTTACTGTGGAAATGGAGTAGAGGCACAAGTTGTTCGGATACACTTGGCAAACGACAGTCTTGTAGTATACAATATCTATAAACCGTCTACCAAACGACTAGAAGCCGGTAAACTACTGACAAGCAAAACAGGAACTTGTACTCACTGTTGGGGACTTCAATGCCCACCATCCAACGTTCAATTCGACCGCAAAAATGAATGAGAATATTCACCTAGTGGAACTGCTGACTGATGTTCCAGAAATAGTGCTCATTAATACTAGGGAACCAACACATACTGGGAGGAACACTGGACCTCACATTTATCTCCATTGAGCTCGTTCCAGTAGCTCAGTGGGAGATGAATGATGAACTGACCAGTGACCACTTTGCAACGACAACTACTTTGAAAATAGAACTACTCCCTCCTCCCCCACGTCCGCCACCCAGATGGAATACCAAGAAAGCAAATTGGAAATTACATCAAGATGAACTCCAAAAATGGTCTTCGAAATACGAACCAACAGAAGATATTGACCAACTAAACCAGGACCTAACTCGCCCAACCTATTAAAAAAAAATCCACTCCTCACCCTTCCCCAATCATACACCACCCCCCCCCCCCCCCCCACCCGCTCGAACCAAAACCCTACGCCCCCAAACTCACACCCACACACCCTTCCCGAGCAAAACCCAACTCGCCCAATCTTAAAAATAACAAAAAACAACAAAACAAAAAACACTGCCTCCCCGCCCCCACCCTATACATAACCTCGGCTGTGGATGGACACGAGAACTGAACCTCGGCGAGGTAGGTTCTCCCGGCTCCCCGCTCCTTCCTCCTGAGGTACCACGTGACCATGTTCACCTTTGACCAGGCGAAGGTCGTTAGACTTATTCCGGTCGGCAACCATTCACGCAAGAGACTCAATCTCCTTGTCCTGAGAAAATCTTTTGACTATCTCGGAATCACGGGGGTGACAGGGGTCGTCCGTCATACGAACGGTAGCCTTATCGTCACCTTCGCGGAGTGGGGACAGGGAGAGCAATAGGAAATTCTCACGGCGATCAATCGAATCCCCGTCCTAGTTGAAGCCCGCCTTGAGGACAACTTGGTTTTGGGAGTCATTTCCCACTCAGAGTTCGAATATCTCGAGAAACATGAACTTGCCGAGCTGATTGGAGATCAGCTCACAATCCTTAGGAAGCTGACCAGCACAGCTGTCCTGGTTGGCTTGCCTAAGGAACTTCCTAGCTCCGTTTTACTGGGTTGGGAGAAAATCCCAGTAAAACCATACGAGCAAAGACCCACTCGCTGTTACAAGTGCCAGAAGTATGGCCATCTGGCGCGGAAGTGTCATGCTCGGGAGGTGTATTCCAGCTGCGGGACACCCGGCCACATTGACGCTGACTGCCAGGCGGCCGCTAAGAAGTGCGCGGCTTGTGGTGGCCCTCACTCCTCCTCCGACCGGGAGTGTCCCAAGTGGAGGGAGGAGTGCAGGGTGGCCAGGCTGCGGGCTAAAGAAAAATTGACCTACAAGGAGGCTCTCCTTGTAGTCAAAAATCAAGAAAAGAAAAAACAAGAAAAGAACAAACAAGACAAGAACTACCAAGACAAAAACAACCACGACATGAACAACCAAGAACCCGATATCCCTACAGAAGACCAGAAAGAAGAAGACCAGAAAGAAGAAGAAAAAAGAAGACGAAGAACAAGAAGAAGAATGGAAAGAAGACCAGAAAGAAGAAGATCAAAAAGAAGACGAAGAACAAGAAGAATGGAAAGTGAAAAGTAAAAGAAGAACCAAGAAAAAAAAGAAGTCCAACTAATCAGCTTCGGCCGAAATAGCCTAATGGCGAAGAGGCCAGAAATCCTTAACAACTTTGACTTTGGACACGTACCTACACCGGAGATAACACTTGTCCCCCAATCTCCAACATTCACAGACGAGACAACAGTGGCCTCTGGTGCGGATGCACACGTACCTACACCGGAGATGACACCCGTCACTCGGACTCCAAGCGATATATCAGGACAAGCCCTCAATCTAAGCATCTATGTACCAGACCACATAAACGAGGACTGTACACGTGATGAAGTCGCTAAAGCAGTATTGGAGTGCAAGATGAAATGGAAGTACAACCACCCCAGTTCCGAGGAGTACATCCACGAAGCAATTAAACACAAACGGGTCGACTTAACAGACTGCATCCAGAAGACATCCGATGGGATGATAAAAAAAATGAGGAATGGAAGCACAGTGAACAAACAACGAACCCGAGGTATCCCCCTCCCCCCAAAAAAAACAAATACAAGATACAATGGACTCGCTTCGTAAGGCATTGAAAATAATGCAACATAACGTCGTCCACTAGAGAACTAATAAATTCAGTATGTCCAGCCAATACAACCAAGTCGACGCAGATATTATACTCAAACTCACAAGGCCAAAAGGCGGCTGAGGAACTGAAAATATTTGGTTACATGATCCATAAATCCAATCTAACAGAGGAGCCAAATGACAGGGTGGCCATCGCCGTAAAAAGAGATGTCCACCACAGAATCATAGACGACTTCACCTCTGAAACTCACGCTGTTCAAATCAACTTGATCACAGGGCCAATCATAATACCCACAACCTACCCCCCACCACTCAGGGACTACCTGCCTTACGGGGACTTCCAGACTCCTATCATACCACCACCCAACCTACATCATTGGAGACATGAACGCCAGACATCCTCTACTAGATGGTAAGAGGACAACTAACTGTTGGAAGAGGCCTCTCTGGCTTCATAAGCAAAAAAGCCCAACTAATAGGCACAGACTTCCCCACGTTCTACAGAAGGAACTCAGCTACTACTCCAGATATAGCATTAACAAACGGCAGATGCTTCCACAACTATTTTTTTGAACAAGGCCCTGTAACCTCCAGCGACCACCTACCTATAATCATGACCATCTCAGCAACACAATAACTATACCAGGATCGCCAAGCAGACCGACTGGGACTTATTCAACAAAAAAGCTACAACCGAACTTGAGGTCAAGGGCTTGACAATCCTGCAGACCATAGACAGTCAGCCGGTGAACATAATAGACGAAGAAATCAACACATGGTGTGAAGCCATAGGAACAGCCAACCATGAAACCACGCCTCTCAAACGCAACAGACTCCAGAACTCTTAGCCCTCACAAACCAGTTCCAACTGCTACAACAGAGCCGAAACCCATGGTTGAGACATCGTAAGCTACAATACATACAGAAGAATCCGGGAGGAAATAAAAACAAGATCTCTGAAACAAAGCAACCTTAAATGGGCCGAAATAGTTGAACAACTCTCACATACATACAACGATCCAGGAGAGGTCTGGCGTCGAGTTAAGAGATTGAAAGGTTGCAGCCATAACGAGTCATCATATATAACTGACCACGCAGGAAGTAAAATATATGACGACCAAGACAAAGAACCCATATTCAGGGACATATGGAGGAACATCTTCCGAATCACAAATATAGAGAATAGGGGATTCGATGGTACCCACGAGGAGCTCGTCCTTGATGAACTCCGGGGCCAGACACACCGCACTCAGCCTTCCCCTGAAATCATATGGCAGCATCTGAGAGCGGACAGCCCATTGTCCAAACCAATCACCTCGGAAGAACTCAACAGAGCTATCTCCAATACCAAAAATAAAGCCCCTGGTTATTCAGGCATCACCAAGGAGATCCTCAGCCACATAAACAACTCGGCCATGGAGAGACCGAGAACCACAATGAACGCTTGCCTGGCCTCGGGCTACTTCCCAACTAAACTCAAACGGGCCATTATTACCCTAACACCAAAACGAGGAAAGAACCCCTCGAAGTACCTGGAAAAATCCTAGAAACAATCATCAATAACCGTCTGAGAAATCACCGAAAACAACGAACAGTCAACTGCAGACAATTTGGATTCAGGAAAGGGAAGCCCACCACAACAGCGATAGCCCTGGCATGCGAAAACATAGCCAGAGCTGCGGCGAGTGGTAGACAATGTAATCTGACTCTCCGGGATGTAGCGAAGGCATTTGACAAAGTCTGGCACGACGGTCTAAAATATAAGATCCTTCAACTCGGATTTCCCACCAACATTGAAAAGTTGCTTTGCAACTTTCTTGACGGCAGAAATGCTAGACTAAGGGTAGGACAACACACAGGAGAGAGACCTTCCCACTCAAGAGTGGAGTCCCTCAGGGAAGCGTCCTCTCCCCCACCCTATATATTATCTACACAAGTGACACCCCGCCTCCCACTAGAATAGGTAATGAAGATATTATGTATGCAGACGACATCACTCAAATAACAACACATCAAGGAAAATCGCTAGCGTTACAGGCCGAAAACACCAGGCGGGAATTAGATAGGGTAAATAACTACGAAAAACAATGTAAAATCCAAACCAGTCTCCCAAAATTCACAGCGATACCCTTATGCAAAAGGAAAACCCATCCATTAGTAACCAATAATGCCCAGATAGAATACAAAAGCAAAGGCACCCTCCTGGGCCTACATATATCTATGACAGGTTACTCCCATCATGTTCACAGCAGGAAGGAAAAAGCAAGAAGAGCTGAAAAACTATACCGCTTTAAAGCGCTTCCTGAGAAAATAAAACTCCGCCTGGTGACATCATTTATCACACCGATATAAATATACCCAGCAATACCTCTTCATACTATGAGCACCACTCAAATATTAAAATTACAGGTGGGCCAAAATGAAGCCCTAAGATGCGTCACAGGTGAAAGATACCCCTTCACCAGAACCACAGCCGAGATACATAGAGACCTGAGAATGAAACCCATCAAGCAGCAGCTGCACACCCTGGCCAGCAGAATCTGGCAAAAGATAGAACGATCAGAGCAAGAACTCCTTCAAAGACTCCCACCAGATAACGTCAACAACCATACATGGTTCCCAAAAAGCTACAAAATCTCAAAAGGTCCATTACCACCCCCGATCTACACGGCCAGGCAATAGACAACCTCCCTAGACCAACATCCACCAGTAGGATCGGCGGAATATGAAATAAGGCCCTTAAAACACCAATAAATGGGGCAGGGTAGGTTGTCTGGTGCCTGTACCGGCAGACAATAACTAACCCAAGACAACCCAAACACACTATTAGCTTAGCTAGGCGGTCAGCCCACCCTCTCTTACCTCCTGAATTTCTTCAATTTCCGAACTATAACTTCCTTTTCCCCGCCTCTAATCTTCCTTCATCCCTCCTTTCCCTACAATAAAAAAAAAAACTCAACCAGCACCCAACACCACCCCCCCTCAAAAAAAACCTAACAAACCCCCAAAACAAAAACCTAACATACCCATCCCATCATACAGATCACTTGGACGCCTCCCTCAGCAAATGAGGTCGGGGAGGGGTGCATAGTACCTGTACACAAGCCCTCTCCCTCAAGGAATGAGACTATCCTCCCTCGAGAAACGGGGCTGTCCTTGCAGAAGTGACGCTGCTCGGGCCTCAATGACCGAGGCCGTCCTCCCTCAAGGAATGGGGCTCCATGGTGACATCAAGATCACCTTCGCCGAGTATGGTATGCCCGTGACACTCGCGGAGATCCCATACATCAATGGCATTCCAATAAAAATGATTGCTAACAAATGGGACAACCTGAAGCTGGGAGTAATCACCCACGCCGAAATTGCCCACGTGGAGCAAGCAGAGCTGAGTGAGCTCCTCAAGGGAAAACTCCAAGTTGTCAAGAAGCTGTCCGACACCACTGCCCTCATCGGACAACATGCAACCTTACCCAAGGAGGCTCAACTGGCGCGGGTAACTGTGCCAGTCAAGCCCTACTGCAGACCGAAATGCTGCTACAAATGCCAGCATCACGGTCACACTGTCAACAAGTGTGAGGCGCAGGAGGACACGTGCTCCCTGTGCGGCAGCCCCGGACACTGGTACACCGCCTGTCCCAACACTGAAAAAATGCACTGCCTGTGGCAGCCCACATTCCACCGCTGATTGGACCTGCCCCAAATGGAAGGAGGAATGCAGGATAGCCAATTCTCGAATTGACAAGAAACTGAGCTACAAAGAGGCCCGCCTTGCTATACGTGCCCAAGACAAGAGAAAAACAGAAAAAAAATCAAGAAAAGAAAACACCTCACTTTTCAAGAGCTATAGGGAGGCGCTGGGGAAGATTAGAGATAGGGGAGGGATCCCGATAGTATGTGGTGTCTTGCCTAAAAGAGGGGTTAGTCGTGAATGGCTGTCCTGGGCAATTGCTATAAATTGCCGACTGGAAAAACATTGTGCAAACAATGGTTGGGCATTCATTGATAGCTGGCAACGATTCTATGGCAACGACTACCTGTGCAGTCGTGTCGGAGTACATTTGTCTCGTGCGGGAGTAAAGACGTTGTCTGCATCCCTGGAGCGTGAAATTCTCACTCCAAAGGGGGAGGTTTCGCCAGTAGAGAGAGGTCGGGGAAAGTGAGAGTCAAAAAACAAGCAGGCCCTGGGAAATATAATTGGTTACTCAGGACAAGGGGTAAAACAGAACCTGGGAAGGGTAGGTTTAAATGTATACTATACAAACAGAAGGAGCGTTAGAAATAAAACAGACTTGCTGAGAGCAGTTGTATGTACCGAGAATGTAGACGTCATAGCAATCACCGAAACGTGGATGAATCTGGCGAGCAAAAACATATGGCCAGAGCTAGGTGCGGTCTTGGGTATGAGAGTTTGTTGACCAAACTGGAGTGGTCCACTGAAGAATTGGCGAAGGCCAAGTTAGAAATTGAGAGGGCCACGTTGGAGAACTTGAAATTAAGGGAAGAGCTGGCGATGTTAAAAGGAGAGGCTGGACGAGTAAAGCCAGTGGCTGACAAAGCTGGTGGTAAAGAAGCACACGAAGGATACAACGACAACAACAGCTAAGTGTACCAACCCGTTCAGTCCCTTGATAGACGAATTGGACGTTAGTACAGTCAGGGGCAGGGATGACAAGGAAGGTATAAAAACTTTAATTGTTGGTGACTCACAGGTAAGGTACATGGACAGGGCCTTTTGTGGTAAAAACAAAAATAGGATGAAGGTGTGTTTACCAGGAGCTGGGGTGGGGGATATAATTGACAGGATGGACAATATCTTATCTGGTAATGGGAACAAACCCATTATCTGCCTCAGTGCAGGAGGCAATGATATTGGCCGGTGTAGGAGCGAGGAGCTTCTCGATAAGTTCAAGGCAGCCATAGATCGTATTAGGACTAAGGGAGGGATCCCTATCATATGCGGTGTCCTGCCTAGAAGGAGAGTTGGCAGTGAATGGTTGTCAAGGGCAGTTGGTGTTAACGACCGTCTTGACAGATATTGCAAGTCAATATCAGTCCCATTCATTGACAACTGGGACAACTTCTATGGCAGAAGGGACCTTTATGCTAGGGATGGGGTGCACCTGTCTAGGGATGGAGTAGCAACCCTGGCTGGGGCTCTAGAGGGGGCAGTTCAAAAGATATCGAAGTCTTTAAACTGCTAAGAGAACATAGGGGCACGGGGGTGGAGGAGACTGCAGTGGGAGCAGGTAAACAAGGCGAAAGATTACAGGGAAATAGTGTTAGGAATGATGACATAACTAAATTAGACAGGGAGTTTAAAACTAAACGCGGTAAGGGGAGGACTCGGAACACGACTAACTTAAATGTATATTACGCGAACAGTAGAAATATGAGAAACAAAATGGATGATATTAAGGCCTTGGTATGTACCGAAGAAATCGATATAATTGCATTCACTGAAACATGGATCAACCTAGACACACGTGAATTGCCAGTCGAATACCAAATTGCGGGTTACAAACTGTTCCATACCGATAGGCAGACCAGGAAAGGAGGGGGAGTAGCAATCTATGTTAGGGATAATCTGAAGTGTGAAATAAATAAGGAAATAAAAACTGAGAGGAATACAGAAACAATTTGGATAGAATTAAGCGACGGTCGGGAAAAATTAATCACAGGAGTAATATATAGACCCCCCCCAATCTTGATAGCGTCAATGAGCGACTTATCTGGGATGAAATGCGCAAGGCTTCCATACACAACAAAGTCTGCATAGTAGGCGACTTTAACCTTGGCCAAATAGATTGGACCGACCTTACGGGTAACTCAGAATCAGAGGATTTTCTCGAGACGATCCAGGACTGTTTCCTAAGTCAACATATAACCGAACCCACACGGGGTAATAATATATTGGATTTAGTTTTGTCAAACAGAGAAAACCTCATTAGCAATGTCGAGGTAGGGAACGAACTTGCAAACAGCGATCACAAAGAAATTCGATTCCAGTTAGATTTTCAGGGCAGACGTAAGGAAAATTCCATTAAAGTACCAGATTTCAGAAGGGCAAACTTTGACAGTTTAAAGAGGCAGCTGAGAGAGGGGGTGTCGCGCTTGGCCGTGAACCTGACAGATGACACCGACCTGATAACGAGATCTGAGATTGCCGAGTTCCACGACAATTTAAATAGCGAGTTACTTAATGCACAAAGGCAGAACATACCATACAAAAAACTCAGATCAAACAACAATGACCCTAAATGGATAAATAATTATTTAAAGAACATCATTGGCCAAAGGAAGGCTATAGGTAGAAGGATAAATCGTGGCGAAATTCACCTCCGGGACTATTATAGGGTATTGGCGAGTAGGGGTTAAAACCGAGATAAGGAAAGCAAAGAGGAACAATGAGGTAAGGATAGCAAGGGAGGCAAAGACAAACCCCAAAGGATTCTACCAAATATATCAAACTAAAACAAGAGAAAAGATTGGACCAATACGGTCAGACTCCGGCGAGCTCACTGATAACGACGGAGAAATGAGCAATAATTTGAATAAATATTTTTCAACAGTTTTCACCACCGAAAATTTAAACATGATACCCGAGGCACCGACTCTATTCAGAGATAGTGAAGAAAACAAATTAAGTGAGATAGTAGTGACTAGTAACGATGTTAGTAAGCAAATAGACAAACTAAAGCCGAATAAGTCACCTGGTCCCGATGAGATATTTGCCAGAGTATTAAAGGAATGTAAGGAAGAGCTTAGTATGCCCTTAGCAAAGTTGTTTAACATGTCCTTAAAAACAGGTGTAGTACCAGAATCCTGGAGGATAGCGAATGTAGTACCGATCTTCAAGAAGGGGGATAGATCACTATCCTCTAACTACCGCCCAATCAGTCTAACATCAATAGTAGGCAAATTACTGGAAGCAATCATTTCAAACTCTATTCGAAATCACCTGGAGAAGCACAGATTGATCAATGATTCCCAGCATGGCTTCACAAGCGGACGTTCTTGCCTAACTAATCTATTAACATTCTTTTCATCAGTTTTCGAATCAGTGGACGAGGGGCACAATTATGATGTGGTATATCTCGACTTTAGCAAAGCCTTCGACAGAGTACCCCACGAAAGACTAATTAGAAAGGTAGAAGCTCATGGCATCAAAGGTGACATCCTTAAATGGATTAGGGCGTGGTTACAGGACAGGAAACGGCGAGTGAGCATTAACGGCACTAAGTCCCATTGGAGCAACGTCACAAGTGGAGTTCCCCAAGGCTCAGTACTTGGACCATTATTGTTTATTATATACATAAACGACATAGATATCGGCATAGACAGCAACATAAGTAAATTTGCTGATGATACTAAAATAGGACGTGTTATCAAATCTGACGAGGACTCGGCAAAACTACAGGAGGATCTAAACAAATTTTTCGAATGGTCTGAAAAATGGCAGATGAAATTCAACATCGACAAATGTAAAGTACTCAGTATAGGAAATGTAAACAGGGAAACCAGATACCAGATGAACAACGATGCCATAGAGAAATCCGACTGCGAGAGAGATTTAGGAGTAATGATAAGTAGGAACCTTAAGCCAAGTAAACAATGTGTTTTTGCTCGTAACAAGGCTAATAAAGTACTTGGGTTCATACAAAGGAGTGTTAGTTACAAGTCTAGCGAGGTCATCCTAAAACTGTATCTTGCTCTTGTGAGACCACACCTGGATTACGCAGTCCAGTTCTGGTCACCGTATTACAGAATGGATATAGAATCCATGGAAAGAATTCAGAGGAGAATGACAAGACTAATCCCGGGTATTAGGAACCTTGAGTATAGAGACAGGTTAAAGCATCTTAATTTGCACTCCCTTGAGAGACGTAGAGCGAGGGGCGACCCGATAGAGGTGTATGAGTGGAAGGCAGGGCTAAACAAAGGGGACATTACAAAGGTACTCAAATTATCCAACCAGGAGCGAACTCGTAACAATGGTTTTAAATTTGACAAATTTAGATTTAGGCGTGAAATAGGTAAACACTGGTTTGGAAACAGTAGTGGATGAATGGAACAAGTTACCAAATGTCATCATTAACTCGAATACGCTGAATTGCTTCAAACATAGGTTGGATGCTCATATGAGCAATAGGGGTTGGGTGTAAACGGGACTGCCCAGTATGGGCCAATAGGCCCGCTGCAGTTTCCTCCATTCTTATGTTCTTATGTTACCACGTAGAAGGGTACAACCTTTCTCACAAGGACACGGAAGGTGTGAAGAGAGGAGGGGTCGCACTCTTCGTCAAGGATACATTAAAATGTTGTATTAATAATTCAATATAGGGTGCAATAGGAACCGAGTCTGTGTGGGTAGAAATCACGTTAGGGAGAGAAAAACAAATTATGGGAGTGATTTACAGCATGACGCCACCATGAACAACAATGCTCGTACCAACAACATTTGTGAAGGGTGGGAGAAGTTCTTCAACCTCGTCGATCACTAGCATCCCTCAATCTGGCGCGTCATTGAATGGTTTCAGCTTGAAAAAGCGACAGTGAGTATCATTATTAAGCAGGATGCTGTTGGCAACCCACCTCAAAGAAGAGTTGTCAACGCTATGTGTCCCTACAAGAACGCCTTCGCAACTTGTGTGTTGCTCGTCGGAGGATCACAAGACTAACACATTTTCTTCGTGGCGTCGGTTGGAATATTCGTCTTAATCATCAACACGACATATACATGTAATGCCATGCTATTATGCAAGTTGTTTTCAACGTGTACATGTAAGTACTTCAATAAATGACTGTTTTAAAGGTTTCTAATAAACTGCGATTTTTTTGGTTTGCATATATATAATACCAAGACGTTATGCATGTTGTTTTCATGTGTACATGTTATATATTGCCAATAAACGACTGACAAATGTTTTTGTTTCATTGCCTTGTATTGTCAGTTAAAAAGCGACTTAAAATACTATTAGTTTAATTACTTTAATTAGTATCTTTGGTGTTTAAAAGGAAATGTGACTTTTTCCCAGCTAAAATTATGACTTTTTATGGGACTGTTTCCTGTGACTTAATTACTGTTCACCATACATACAACGGTTTGAGGAACTGGCAGAGCTCTTACAGTTTCAGAGAGTCTATGAAATGACTCCATTTCATGAGCCTGTTCGACAGGGGATACGGACAAAAACCCCACCGGACAAAACCCCCTAGGATAAAAACCCCAGGACAAAATCCCCACTGGACAAATACCCCACCAGACAAAATCCCCTAGGGTGAAATAGGAACCGAGTCTGTGTGGGTAGAAATCACGGAAGAAAGAGAAAAACATATCATGGGAGTGACTTACAGGTCCCCCAAGTCTTGGCAAGGAAGCAGCTCATCCCATATGGCAGGAAATGAGTAGGGCAGCAAAATATTACAACCTATGCATTATGGGGGATTTCAACTTCAGAAATATTGACTGGGACAACATTGTAGGTGACTATGAATCTGAAGACTTCCTAGACGCAGTACAGGACAATTTTTTGAAACAACTAATTACAGAACCTACTAGAGGTGACAATATATTAGACCTAGTTTTAACAAATAAAGAAAATATTATCAGAGACATCACAGTAGGGGAAGAACTAGGTAACAGTGATCAGAGAAATCAGGTTCACCCTGAATTGGGAAACGAAAAACAATGACAATATGGTCAGAGTCCCAAACTTTCGGTTGGGGGATTACACTGGTCAACATAAAAAAAAATTCTCATGGTTCTGGATCAAAACAGTCTGATTCTAGTGTAATCGTATGTGCTGAACTCAATTATGACATTCGTATAGTTGTATCAGCCTCAGTTTTCCAGAACCAGTATATCTATATATTTAGTGTACCATGCTATTCATACAGTAATTCATATGCTCATTGGCTCCACTTAAGCAATTATTTTGTCCTGATTTGTGCTTTTTTGTTTGTTTCAGTTTGCTGATTCATGATATTGCATATCTGCACCTGCATGACTTGTAATTACTCTGAAATTAACAAAACATGGAACGTCGCAAGTGTGTGAACGGTGCTGACAGTTTTTGCTACATATGTGGTGCCTTCACTCCTGGTAGCCTCAAGAAACCAATCACAAAAGCTGTTCGACTGAACTACAAAATTTACTTCAAATGTCACTTGGGTGACCAAGGGCCGGATACTTAAAAACATTTATGGGACTGTATGTCTTTGTTTACCCCGTAACTGGACTTACAGTCTCATATCGGTATACTCAAAACACAGATGGCATACTCAAAACACAGATGGTATACTCAAAACCAATATTTGTCATCGAACTCCGTAAGTTAACGCAAGTAACTTACACCAGCTCCCGAGGTCGTGTAACACTCAACCCGGATGTAGTAGTGACTAATTCCCGATTGTATAGAAAATAATAATAATATATGTTGTAATAATGCTTGTTAGACTTGTTTTATCATAGAATAAGAAGAAAATGTTTTGTACATCAACATACTGAAATATAATATTTCACTTTGTCTTTTTCGTAACTTTTTTGTTGTATAATAAGTGTTTGTGTTTGTCTCAGTTTGGAAGAGACGCATCTTTTGTCTTCTTACACATTATACAGTAGCACCTCATGTAGCCTGTAAGTCTTGTGATAACCACCTGAGCGAGTAGTTGTGTGGTAAACTAAGTACAGGAATGCCGTTTGCTGTACCAATGATATGGCGTGAACCTAAAGACCACAGTAGTGACTGCTACTTCTGTCTCACAAATATTAAGGGAATAAAAATCAAGGCACGAGGCAAGGTACAGTACCCCAATATTGCTTCTGCAATCCGAACAGTACCGCACAGTGCTGAACTTCCAGTCCCAAATCCACCGACTGAACAAGAATTGAGTGATTCCGATTCTACCTCTACCTCAATGGAAAACGACTACCAGGATGACTCTGAAAATACCAGGCCTAAACTATTTACTCAAGAAGTGCTTCATGATCTCATCAGGGACCTAAACTTGTCAAAGGAAAAGGCTGAAGTTTTGGGATCCAGACTAAAGCAGCGTAACCTGCTAGAAGATGAGTGCATATCATTGCAGCGCGTTACCGATAGACAGCTGTCTGCATTTTTCAAGATGGCAAACAACCTTTGTTATTGCGAGGACGCAGTATCTCTCATGCAACAACTCTGCAGGTCTGAAACATACAAGACAGAGGATTGGAGGCTGTTTATAGACTCAGGAAAAGACTCGATGAAAGCTGTTCTTTTACACAATGGCAATCGGCTTCCATCTGTCCCAATAGCACACGCAACAAAAATGACAGAGCTATGAAACAATGAAAATTCTGTTGGCCGCAATAGAGTATGAGAAACACCAGTGGAAGATATGTGGCGATCTCAAAGTCATCAGTTTACTACTGGGCCTTCAGAGTGGCTACACAAAGCACATGTGCTTTTTGTGCTTGTGGAACAGCAGAGCTGATGCAGAGCACTATGTGAGAAAGGATTGGCCGACAAGACCAAGAGATGCGCCTGGAAGGTTTAATTGTGCTCATAATCCGCTTGTAGATCCAGAAAATATATTTTTGCCTCTACTGCATCTAAAGCTCGGTTTGGCTAAAAATTTCATCAAAGCTATGGATCAATTCGGTGCTGGGACTCTATACTTATCTCAGAAACTAGGTGGTGTGGTTTCCGAAGCCAAGTTGAAAGCAGGTGTCTTGAATGGACCACAAATTCGTATACTAGTTAATGATAGCGAATTCACCAAAACATTGAACCCACTGGAGAAAAAAGCATGGGAATCATTTGTCAATGTGTCAAAGAATTTTCTTGGAAACTATCGTGATGACAACTACAAAGGAATCGTAACAACCATGCTTCAGAATTATCATGCATTGGGAGCAAGGATGTCCTTGAAATTGCATTTTTTCCACTCTCATATTGAATTTTTCCCAGGTAACCTTGGAGACGTTAGTGATGAATACGGCAAAAGATTTCATCAACATATCGCCATAATGGAGAGCAGAAATCAGGGACAATTCAGTCCTAACATGAAGGTACCTAGGTGAGGTCACCTGGGAATAGTCACCTCAGTCCCCAGTAGGACTGGGTGAGGTCATAGATGACAACAATTGATCATTACTATAATATATTCACTAGTATACTACATAAAGTACAAGAAGTGATAACTGGCATTGAGAAATAAGCAAGGCATTGAACAGCTACTTGTTTTCAGTTTTCACATTAGAAATTCGCAATGAAATTCCAGAGGTGGAACTGATATTTAAGGGACAGGAAGAAGAGAAATTAAAGAATATCACTATCAGAAAAGAGGAGGTTCTTAAGAGGATAAATAAACTAAAGAAAACAAAATCCCCAGGGCCGGATGAAATTTTCCCTCGAGTCTTGAAAGAGTGTAAGGAACAGATTAGCGGACCCCTCGTAAACTTTTTTACAAAATAATTAGACACTGCAGTTGTGCCAGACTTGTGGAAACAGGCAAATGTAGTACCCTTATTCAAAAAGGGAGACACAGCATCAGCGTCAAAATACCGGCCGATCAGTTTGACGTCAGTAGTGGGGAAATTTCTTGAATCAATTATAGCAGATAGCAACCGATCGCATCTAGAGAAAAGCAAATTAATCTACGACTCTCAACATGGGTTTACAAAGGGAAAATCTTGTCTAACAAATCAACTAACGTTTTTTAGGAAAGTCTTCGAGGTAGTAGATAATGACGAAAATTACGATGTTATTTACTTAGACTTAAGCAAAGCATTTGACAGTACCGCATCAGAGGCTTCTGAGAAAAATTAAGGCTCATTGTATCGAGGAGAAAGTTTTAAATTGGATAAGATCATGGCTCACCGATAGAACGCAGAGGGTCAGTGTAGACGGTGTTAAATCTGAGTGGGGCCGTGTAACCATAGGGGTTCCCTAGGGGTCAGTACTAGTCCCACTCTTGTTCATAATCTACATAAACGATCTAGATACTGGGATCAGCAGTGACATAAGCAAGTTGGCGGATGACACCAAAATAGGGCGGTAAATTAATTCAGGGCAGGATGCAAATGGATTACAGGAGGATCTAAATATACTGCAGGGTTGGTCTGAAAAATGGCAAATGAAATTCAACACCAGCAAGTGCAGCGTACTTAAAATTGGAAGAACAAATACTTATAATCTATACAGCCTTAACAACATCAACCTAGAGAAGTCGACTTGTGAAACAGACTTAGGGATACTTGTAAGCCCGGACCTACGGCCTAGAAAACGGTGCGTTAATGTTCGAAATAAGGCAAACACAGTATTGGGTTTTATATCTAGAAGTGTAAGTAACAAGAGTCCAGAGGTCTTATTGCAACTATATCTTGCGCTAGTCAGGCCACACCTCGATTATGCGGTTCAGTTCTGGTGCCCCTATTATAGAATGGATATAAATTCACTAGAGTAGGTGCAGCAAGAATGACAAAAATGATTCCGGGACTTTGAAACCTTCCATATCAGGATAGGCTAAAGAAACTTAACTTGCATTCCCTAGAAAGACGAAGAGTGCGGGGAGATATGATAGAAGTATTTAAGTGGGTGAAAGGAATCAATAAAGGGGATGGAGATAAAGTTCTTATAATATCCGAGCAGGATAGGACTCGGAGCAACGGATTCAAGTTGGATAAGTTTAGGTTTAGGAGGGAGATGGGAAGAAACTGGTTCACAAATAGGGTGGTGGACGAGTGGAACAAGCTTAGCAACTTTGTATTAAGTGCGGGAACTCTGGAAAGTTTCAAAAGGAAGCTAGATAGATTCATGGATGATAGAGAGTGGTAGTAACTCTCGACAGGAGCTGCCATGCACAGGGCAACCGGCCTATTGCAGACTCCTTATGTTCTTATGCTGTAGGAGTACTGCCGTGAGCCGTGTGCAGTAGGTGTACTGTCGTGAGCCGTGTGCTGTAGGAGTATTGCCGTGAGCCGTGTGCTGTAGGAGTACTGCCGTGAGCCGTGTACTGTAGGAGTACTGCCGTGGGGCGTGTGCTGTAGGAGTAATGTCATAAGCCGTGTGCTGTAGGAGTACTACCGTGAGCCGTGTGCTGTAGAATACTGCCGTGAGCCATGTGCTGTAGAATACTGCCGTGGGCTGTAGGCCGTGAACCTGACAGATGACTGTCCTGATAACGAGATCTGAGATTGCCGATTTCCACGACAATTTAAATAGCGAGTTACTTAATGCACAAAGGCAGAACATACCATACAAAAAACTCAGATCAGACAACAATGACCCTAAATGGATAAATAATTACTTAAAGAACATCACTGGGCAAAGGAAGGCTATAGGTAGAAGGATAAATTGTGGTGAAATTCACCTCCGGGATTATTATAGGGTATTGGCGAATAGGGTTAAATCCGAGATAAGGAAAGCCAAGAGGAATAATGAGGGAAGGACAGCAAGGGAGGCGAAGACAAACCCCTAAGGATTCTACCAAATGTATCAAACTAAAACACGAGAAAAGATTGGACCAATACGGTCAGACACCGGCGAGCTCACTGATAACGACAGAGAAATGAGCAATAATTTGAATAAATATTTTTCAAGTTTTCACCACTGAAAATTTAAACATGATACCCAGGGCACCGACTTTATTCAGAGATAGTGAAGAAAACAAATTAAGCGAGATAGTATTGACTAAAACGATGGTAGTAAGCAAATAGACAAACTAAAGCCTAATAAGTCACCTGGTCCCGAGGAGATATTTGCCAGAGTATTATAGGAATGTAAGGAAGAGCCTAGTATGCCCTCAGCAAAGTTGTTTAACATGTCCTTAAAAACAGGTGTAGTACCAGAATCCTGGAGGATAGCGAATGTAATACCGATTTTCAATAAGGGGGATAGATCACTATCCTCTAACTACCGCCCAATCAGTCGAACATCAATAGTAGGCAAATTACTGGAAGCAAACATTTCAAACTCTCTTCGAAATCAACTGGAAGAAGCCCCGATTGATCAATGATACCCAGCATGGCTTCACAAGCGGACGTTCATGTCTAACTAATCTATTAACATTCTTTTCATCAGTTTTCGAATCGGTGGACGAGGGGCACAATTATGATGTGGTATATCTCGACTTTAGCAAAGCCTTCGACAGAGTCCCCCACAAAAGACTAATCAGAAAGGTAGAAGCACATGGCATCAAAGGTAATATCCTAAAATGGATTAGGGCGTGGTTACAGGACAGGAAACAGCTAGTGAGCATTAATGGCACCAAGTCCCATTGGAACAACGTCACAAGTGGAGTTCCCCAAGACTCGGTACTTGGACCATTATTATATTATAGATACATAAACGACATAGATATCGGCATAGACAGCAACATAAGCAAATTTGCTGATGACACTAAAATAGGACGTGTTATTAAATCTGACGAGGACTGCACAAGACTACAGGAAGATCTAAAATTTTTCGAATGGTCTGAAAAATGGCAGATGAAATTCAACGTGGACAAATGTAAAGTACTCAGTATAGGAGATGTAAACAGGGAAACCAGATGAATAACGATGCCATAGAGAAATCCGACTGCGAGAGAGAGATTTAGGAGTAATGAGAAGTAGGAACCTTAAGCCAAGTATACAATGTGTTTTTGCTCATAACAAGGCTAATAAAGTACTTGGGTTCATACAAAGGAGTGTTAGTTACAAGACGAGCGAGGTCATCCTAAAACTGTATCTTGCTCTTGTGAGACCACACCTGGATTACGCAGTTCAGTTCTGGTCACCGTATTACAGAATGGTTATAGAATCCTTGGAAAGAATTCAGAGGAGAATGACAAAACTAATCCCGGGCATCAGGAACCTTGAGTTCAAGTTGTTTGGGATTACTGGCCTCTTCGCCGTTAGGCTATTTCGGCCGAAGCTGATTGGTTGGACTTCTTTTTTTTTCTTTGTTCTTTTAGTTTTTACTTTCCATTCTTCTTCTTGTTCTTCGTCTTCTTTTTGATCTTGTTCTTCGTCTTCTTTTTGATCTTGTTCTTCGTCGTCTTTTTGATCTTCTTCGTCTTCTTTTTGATCTTCTTCTTCGTCTTCTTTCTGGTCTTTTTTCTGGTCTTCTGTAGGGATATCGGGTTCTCGGTTGTTCATGTCGTGTTTGTTTTTGTCTTGTTTGTTCTTTTCTTGTTTTTTCTTTTCTTGATTTTTGACTACAAGGAGAGCCTCCCTGTAAGTCAATTTTTCTTTCGCCCGCAGCCTGGCCACCCTGCACTCCTCCCTCCACTTGGGACAAAGCCGGTCGGAGGAGGAGTGAGGGCCACCACAAGCCGCGCACTTCTTAACGGCCGCCTGGCAGTCAGCGTCGGTGTGGCCGGGTGCCCCGCAGCTTGAGCACACCTCGCGAGCACGACACTTCCTCGCCAGATGGCCATATTTCTGGCAATTGTAGCAGCGAGTGGGTTTTTGCTGGTGAGGTTTTACTGGGATTTTCTCCCAACCCAGTATAACGGAGCTAGGAAGTTCCTTAGGAAAACCAACCAGGGCAGTTGTGCTGGTCAGCTTCCTAAGTACTGACAGCTGATCTCCAATCAGCTCGGCAAGTTCGTCTTTTTCGAGATACTCAATTTCAGAGTGGGAAATGACTCCCAAAACTAAGTTATCCTGAAGTAAGGCGTCAAAAACATGACGTCGACTCCATTGATGTTCACAAGGGGAGGCAATTTGTGGCCCTGCCCCCATTCCTCGAAGGTGATGATAAGGGTACCGCCTTTACTGCGGACGACCCCTGTCACCCCCTTGAGTCCAATGTGGTCAATAAAATCTTTAATCACAAGAAGATTGAGTTTCTTGCGCGAAGGGTGCTCGACCGGAATCAGTCTCACAACCTTCGCCTGGGCTAGGGTGAACATGGTCGCGTGGTACCTCAGGAGGAAGGAGCGGGGAGCCGGGAGAACCTACCTCGCCGAGGTTCAGTTCTCAAGTGAACCTTGAGTATTTTGACAGGTTAAAGTATCTTAATTTGCACTCCCTCGAGAGACGTAGAGCGAGGGGCGACCTGATAGGTGTACAAGTGGAAGGCAGGGCTAAACAAAGGGGACATTACAAAGGTACTCAAACTATCCAAAAATGAGCGAACTCGTAACAATGGTTTTAAATTAGACAAATTTAGATTTAGGCGTGAAATAGGTAAACACTGGTTTGGAAACAGTAGTAGATGAATGGAACAAGCTACCAAATATCATCATTAACTCGAATACGCTGAATAGCTTCAAACATAGGTTGGATGCTTATATGAGCAATAGGGGTTGGGTGTAAACGGGACTGCCCAGTATGGGCCAATAGGCCAGCTGCAATTTCCTCCATTCTTATGTTCCTGCGCCTCACACTTGTTGACAGTGTGTCCGTAGTGCTGGCATTTGTAACAGCGTTTTGGTCTGCAGTAGGGCTTGACTGGCAGTTACCCACGCCAGTTGAGCCTCCTTGGGTAAGGTTGCATGGTGTCCGATGAGGGCAGTGGTGTCGGACAGCTTCACAACTTGGAGTTGCCCCTTGAGGAGCTCGCTCAGCTCTGCTTGGTCCACGTGGGCAATTTCGGCGTGGGAGATTACTCCCAGCTTCAGGTTGTCCCACTTGTAGGCAATCACTTTAAATGGAATGCCGTTGATGTCTGGGATCTCTGCGAGCTGTACGGGCATACCCTTCTCGGCGAAGGTGATCTTTATGTCACCATGGAGCTTCAGTAGTTCCACCTTGGTGACCCCCACGATCTCATTAGTTTCGAAGAACTTTTTGAGAACTAGGTTTAATTTCTTGGGGCAGGTCGGCGTATCCGGACGTATTTGCGCCACATTATCAAACTCGTAACCGTTCATGGTGAGAGAGGGTCAGAGAGTGACTGGACATGAACTGCTGGCATGGCAGATTTAACCTCGTCCCCGCAAGGCGGACAACCCACCTACTATCAATCTCCCTCTTTATTTCTCACTTCCCAACCTTTACCTTCCTCCTACACCGTCTTCCATCTTCCTGAGCCAATAGGCTCTCTTCTCTCCACCCCATCGGATCGGATCGGAAAAGTGGAGTACCTCAAGGTCGTGTCCTTTCACCCACGGTGTACAAAATCTATACAGCAGACCGACCAGAACCAGTTCCCTACAGTGAATATACAAGTTTTGCTGACGATGTCACACAAATCATCACATACCCTGGCAAATCAACAGCAATAATGGCACAACATAGTGCCAACCCGATAGAGAAAATCAACCAGTACGAAAAAAAATGTTTTAGATACAGGCGCACACACCAAGTTTAAAATAATACCAATAGCAAAAAGGAAAAAAAATATCCCTTTATAGTAGACAGTAATTCCACATGCCACGGAAGTGCCTCAAGATAACAACAAAAGGCTATAAAACATTCATAACCGAAGAACTAGCAAAAAACAGAAACATGGTAATCAAACGAAAGCGCTTCAGAAACCAGTCGGCAAAAATCAAGTTTACGTTATATGGAGCCTATCTCCAATCCCGATTAATACACCCATCAATTCTCCTACATACACTAAAACAAACAAACAAAAACTACAGACAATTCAAAACTTAGCCCTAAGGCACATATACAACATCAGATATCTAGTCACCAACTGTCAACTACACCAACTAACGCAAATAGAACCCCTAAACGTTTACCTACACCATCACTCAAAGAATATGGACGAAGTTAGAAGACATAGAAATAAGACCAATCACAGAATGGACGGAAGTGATTGATGAAGAAAGAAGACAACACGCCTGGTTTCCACACAGTAAAAGAAGAGCCCTCGAACCCACACCACTATTGAAAGAATGCAACGTTACCCCAGTGACAACCTTGGTAGCCGTAGCACTTACAGCAATAGATCATAAAAAGACGGGATGTTCTTAGCAGAAACATAAGTAACTGCCCTAGACTCCCCACCATTGGCGAGGACACATGACACTAAAATGCAAGGCATAAGCTGCAGCACTTGTTAAACATACAAACACCAAACACAAATGTAATACCTACAGTACGACGAAAATTAGCTGAATCACTTGGGTTGAGCCCCAACACCTATCATCCTACTACTATTTTCCAATTTCCTCACCTTTCTTCTTGCACAGTGGAACACTTCAAACAACCCGAGACAGAAGAAATAAGATTGAAAATTTTAACTCCTAGATATGGAGTCCCAACATCCAGACCAACAGAAAAAGCCATATTAAAGAATTGTGAAGAAGGACAATATAAATGAACTTACCAGGACCCAAACTTAAATGAAGAATACGTATGGACCCAAATAGTCACGGCCAAAATACGAACAACTGACGATTTCAAAATAAGTGAACGCTGAATATAGAAGGGTACGAAACGGTCGCCAAGACGAAAGATCTCCCTCAACAACCACAAGCAAAATGTAATAAATAATGGCTAAACTCAGCAAATAAAGACTTTGAACAAAAATACAACACAACGTGAGAGACAGGAGACGTGAAAAAAAATCTAGGAAACACCCATCAAGAACTAGACCCAGACATTTTGGTAAACAGTCTTGGCGAAAATTATTTAAATATAAAAAAATATTCAATTACTACGTTCACCAACGTCAAACAAAAAACACGATGGCGTGGCTGTAGCTATAAAGAACAACATTAGATATAAACTAACAGACGAATTCCAGGAGAATTCTTAATAGTAAAAATCAATGCAACACAAGGAAACGATAGTTGCAACAACTTACAGTGGTATAAAGGAGTTTACATGCGAGGAATGTGAGAAATGTCAAGACCCACATTCTTGTACACCGTGGTATAAAGGATTTTAAATGTGAGTTATGTGGAAAATGTTTCATCCAGAAGAGTCACCTCAAGGCACACATTCTAGTGCATAATGGTATAAAGGAGCTTAAATGTGAGGAATGTGCAAAATGCTTCTTCCAGGAGTCATCTCAAGACACACATTCTTGTACAGTGGTATAAAGGAGTTTAAATGTGAGGAATGTGGCTAGTCGAGTTCCCCAAGGCTCAGTACTCGGACCATTATTACTTATAATATAAATAAACGACATAGATATCGGCGTAGACAGCAACCTAAGTAAATTTGAGGACACTAAAATAGGGCGTGTAATTAAATCTGACGATGACTCCGCAAAACTACAGGGACCTGGTGTGAATAAAGAGCCATCAGTGAGTTTTCAAACCTTTTTCTAGCACTAATTCTTCTCTTCCGTGAAAGGACCTACTCCTTTGTCAGTTGACGCACAGGGGAGTATTCGTCTAGAAACGCCCTCTGTCCCCACACCTCACTTAAGAGCGTGCTAGTGTGAAGGATAAAGGGTAAGCACAGCCTGCCGATTCACCTGGGGACCTCTGTGATAGTGCAAAGTCTCCCCTAAGTGAGGGGCGCAGGAATTCAGGAACATCTGTTAGGGAAGATGTCCATAAATCTCCACTTAGGACTTGGTGAACATGCCCTCCATAAAAATTCAAGTGGACTGCACCCTCCAACAATCCTCAGACCTGGCCTCATTGATCTTCAAGCTGACCCTAATTTTTCAGATTAGATCCTTCATCAATGACAACATAATAAAAATTTTCCTCCAGACTGATGAAGTTGCAGACAGATTCCACTCCCCAGCAGTAAGTAAAAAAACCTCCAAGATAATGGCTTCACGGTCCTCAGCTCGACTGAGTACCGTGCAAAATGCACCCTCATATGCCGGAAAATCATCCCTCCTATCTTAGAATACCCTAATCTCCTCGTTGAACTAAACTCGCACAACAATAACCAATTAACATTGGCAACTCGGATGGGAACCCTACCTATGCTCAAAAGCACCACAGCAACACAAATAGATGCCATTGCACTAAAATCACTAGGCATAAAAATTAGCAACATCATTATCCCCTCACGTGACATAGAATTCCAACACGTCATCAAGGTTCACCAATACTTCAACTGCTACCAATTCAAACATCACCAACCAGTGCAAAAAACACACTAACACTCAAAGTGTGCCAACAAAGGCCACTCCTACCGAAACTGCACGGCCACGGAGACAAAATGCAGCAACTGTGAAGGCCCACACACTGCCATCAGCAATAAATGTCAAACCAGATTGGATAACAGCACTTGAGACCTGAACCTCGGCGAGGTTGGTTCTCCCGGCTCCCTGATCCTTCCCCCCGAGGTACCGCGTGACCATGATTATGATCACCCTAGCCCAGGCGAAGGTTGTGAGACTGATTCCGGTCGAGCACCCTTCGCGCAAGAAACTAAATCTTCTTGTGATTAAAGATTTTTTCGACCACATTGGACTAAAGGGGGTGACAGGGGTCGTCCGGAGTAGCGGTGGTACCCTTATCATCACGTTCGAAGAATGGGGGCAGGCCCACAAATTACCCCATCGAACCATCATCAATGGAGTTGACGTCATGTTTGACGCCCTCCTTCAGGATAACTTGATTTTGGGAGTCATTTCCCACTCTGAGATTGAGTATCTCGAAAGAGATGAACTTGGCGAGCTGATTGGAGATCAGCTCGCAGTACTTAGGAAGCTGACCAGCACAACTGCCCTGGTTGGTTCTCCTAAGGAACTTCCCAGCTCAGTTATACTGGGTTGGGAAAAAATCCCAGTGAAACCTCAACAGCCAAAACCCACTCGTTGCTACAATTGCCAGAAATATGGCCATCTGGCGAGGAAGTGTCGCGCTCCCAAGGTGTGCTCTAGCTGCGGGGTACCCGGCCACACCGACGCTGACTGCCAGGCGGCCGTTAAGAAGTGCGCGGCTTGTGGTGGCCCTCACTCCTCCTCCGACCGGCTTTGTCCCAAGTGGAGGGAGGAGTGCAGGGTGGCCAGGCTGCGGTCTAAGGAAAAGTTGACTTACAAGGAGGCTCTCCTTGCAGTCAAAACTCTAGAAAAAAACAACCAAGACCGAAACAAACAAGAAAAGAACAAACAAGACAAAAACAAACAAGAAAAGAACAATCAAGATATCAACAAAGAAGAACCTCATAATAATATCGAAGACCAGACAGAACAAGACCAAAAAGAAGAAGACGAAGAACAAGAAGTAGAATGGAAAGTTAAAACTAAAAGAAGAACAAAGAGAAAAAAGAAGACCAACCAATCAGCTTCGGCCGAAATAGCCTAACGGCGAAGAGGCCAGAAATCCCCAACAACTTTGACTTTGGATAACAGCACCACTCACTCACTCCCTCCCTCCCCACGGCGGCACCACCACCACTTCCCCATCAATCACTCACTCCTTTCATCCACGACCAGACCCATCCGCATATGCTGGACCAACAACCTGACCGCCCCCCACCCTCCCCCGACACTGACGCTAAAATCACTACCTTCACACATTTGGCACACATCCTAAGCAACGGAAACAGGTCGCTTTTCCTAAAACTTACAATTGAAGGACTGAAGGCCAACGGCCTCCCTTCCATACACATACCGGATTCCTTCAGAACTGAACCAGACCTCACCTTCGCCACTGCCCCCATCTCCGACCGCACCTTCCCCACTACCCCCAGTGAAACCACTAATAACCCCCCCCTCCGCCCGTCCACATCGGCCATACCCATACCGGACTGTAGGCAAGGAGGCACTGGCAGTGAACGGACGTGTAGGGAAGCGCTCTTGGAAATTCGGAGATTCCTGGGCCCCACCGGGCCGTACTGCCCTATTTCTTGTCATTCCCTACGGGGTACCAATTGGGGCTCAAGAATTACACACTAAAAATCCCTGATCGAAGCATCACATAGGGAAATAACAGTATTCTTTCCTGTTTAAGCCGGCCGGGCTCCCTGGCCTAGCGTGTGTGTGTGTGTGCGTGTGTGTGTGCGCGTGAGGGGAGCTGCCGTAGGCCTATGGGTCAGTGGTTGCCCCGCCTGAACCCCTCCGTCACACTCCACCACCCTCAGCGAAGTGCCATGCTGCAAAACGTTGCGACAACCCCTCCCCCCCCCCAAAAAAAAAAACCGGACTTTTCACCAGACTACCATTACCTCACCCTCCATCATGTGCCTCCCACCCTCCAGAGAAACCAGTCCAAAACTTCCCGGACCCTCCTCCTCGACCATGCCTACACCTGACCCATCTCACTTGACTATCATTACCTCCCGGACCACAGACACCCAGACCAAACAATCCTGCCCAAACACCACAGACACCCGAAAACAAAGTGGCAGCCCATCCCCCCACAAACCTAATACGGACCCCTGTTTCAAAGAGGAAGAACATCTCTCCCCTCTCTCCCTACACACCCGACAGCAAAAAAATTATACAACACACACATCCAACAAAATAGGTAAAAAAAATATCTATTCCCACTCCCCCAAAGAAAACAGGAAACCATCCCGACAAGACCCATGCACACACCCCTCTCTCTCTCTCTCCCCCGCACACAGTCAGACGTCATCGCCCATCCCTCACCTACATACACCACACACAGACCACAGTCACCCGACAACTGAAGTACCCTCCCTGCACCCCAGAATTTCAATTTCATATAAGTAAACAAGAACAAACTAGACACACCCACTCTAACATGATCACCATTATGCAATTCAACTGTAGAGCATATCAATCAAACAGACACGTCATCTCTCTCCTCCAAGAACACAACCCAGACACTCTCCTCCTCAACTCAACATAGACAAACACCAAAATCAAACACTTCGGCTACACAACCAGACAGTCATCCCACAAACTACACGAGGGCGTAGCAATCCTCCATCAAACACAAATTCATCACCGACTTTGCCTTCAAACACTTCATGGCAACCAAGATTAACACCCAACATGGACAGATAATTATCTGTGCAAATGATTATAATCATTTGCACAACATACTCAAGACCAAACACACTTACTCCCTTCACAGACCAAAACTCCATCTTTAACAACACACACCTACCTGTAATACTAATGGCCGACCTTAATGCACATCACACCGCATTCCAACACAACCGCATCGACCCCCACGGCCAACAACTACACACCCTGGTCACACAAAAACCCTTACCACATTGGACCTTTCTTCCTCACATGCTACTCTGGTCACGGCAGAGGTACGCCAGACATCGTCATTACCAACACTCCTGCCATCCAATTCCAACACTACATTACGCCCGGGCCCCTATCAGGCTCAGACCACATACCCATCACCTCTCCAACAATCCCATCCTTCTCCCAACACCCACACCTCAATACCTGTATCAACATGCAGACTGGAATGCCTTCCAAACCACACTCTGAACAACAATACGCATTCAACCTCGAACACCAACTCACAAGGAAGATTGAGGAAACCTAGACATTTCTTTAACACTATCACCGCCATAGCAGATACCCATATTCAAAAACACTAGTTCAAGAGAAAATACTCCTTCACACACTCCATAAGAACTCAACGCCTACTTCACTGCTACAGGTCACGATTCGAACTAAACAAACAACCTCACACCAGGACACGCAGACATCTCCAAACTAAGAACACACATCATCCACAGCCTCCGACACGACCATGAAGTTCACTGGGCAAAACTCATAGAGGCCGCCCAGGAACACAGAACACACAACCCCCGAGAGTTTTGGCAAAGTATCGCCAAACTAAGAGGAACAGCTAAGCACCCCTTCGATTACCTACTAGTAAACGGCAGGAAAATAAAAGAGCCAGCTTACGTAGCACAAACACTAAAACAACACTGGGAACACATTTTCCACCCCCCCCCCCCCCACACAGCAAAGGCACATCTTAAACCACCTAAACAACATCACACAAATGCAAACACTACACGACAGAACAACAACTGGTAACACAAGATACCTCCACACTCACACGGAACCACATCCTCCTTTCACTCAACAGAAGTCAAACAAGCACTTGACAGAACCAAAAAGAAAACATCAGGCGACAGCAACATAGGTCAAGCAATCCTCAAGCACCTGCCCCCAGAAACAGTCACAGTCATTACATACCTCTACAACACGCGCCTCAGATACCACCTTGAAGATGAAGAACTACTGTCCTACAAGCAGTTCGGATTCAGGGCATACCACTCAACTCAAGACGCACTCAACACAATAACAAACTACCTTCATATGAACAAAGGAACATACAAGACAGCACTCATTACAAAGACGTACAAAAAGCCTTCGACACAGTTTGGCACGACGGACTAAAGTATAAAATATGCACCAATTTTTACCTCCTTAAAAATCACAACAATTACTATGCAACTTCCCAAGAAGACAGAAAAATGAGGATAAAATTCACACCTGCTCACTCGGACTACTTCACACTGCACGCAGGAGTCCCACAAGGGACAGTCCTGTCCCCAACTCTACATTCTTTACACATATGACTTACCCGACCCCTTACACATCGAGACTCTGACAATACAGTACGCCGACGATGTAACCCAACTAGTCAGACACATACGAGATCTTGACCACCTGAAAGACAAAGCACACAGGGAGCTAGAACAAGTTACACAATGGGAACTCCTGTGGCGAATACGAACTAACCCTAACAAAGCACAAATCACCTACTTCGGCACCAAAAGACGCCAACCATGTCACATGTACCTAAACCCTTACATCGACAACCTTACACTCATTATTGTCAAAAAAACAAATACAATCCTTGGAGTCACATTCAACAACACCCTCACCATGGCACACCACATGAAGATGAAGTCAGCAATCGCAAACAAATCACTCTGAAATATACACAGATTCAGAACTGCATCAATCAAAACCAAAACACACCTATTCAAAGCCCTCATACGCCCACTACTGACATACGCACCTAACACACTCCAGCTAGCAAAACCAACAAACGCTAAGAAACTTCAAGTCATTCAAAACAAAACACTAAGATTCATCCATAACACACAATGGTCATCCTTTACCCTAAATTGACACCTACCTGAACTCGGCTCCAACCCTCCACTCAACATCTGCTGGAGACAAGTAGGAGGCAAGCAAATAGAATCTCTCCTCACTTCTTACCCTCAATGGCAGGAATACTTTGACAACATCATACTCCCACGCAGACTCAGAAACACACCCCACCCACCTCCCCTATATTAGTAACAGCCAGATACAGTCACCCGATGCCGTTCCCTATACACAACACAACCACCCCTCAACAAAAACCCAACAAACAATCATCCCCATATTAAAACCTAACTCCCCCATAACCATACCCAACAACCTCCCCCGAAATCAAACCAAACACCCCTCCAAACCCACATCCAACCACTCCTCCCAAACATAACCTAACTCGCCCAACCTATTAAAAAAATTCCACACCTAACCCTGCCCCAATCATACAGAACCACCACCTACCTACCAACCCCCACCCCCCGAATCAAAACCCTACGCCCCCAAACACCCTTCCCGAGCAAAACCCAACTCGCCCAATCAAAAAAAAAAAAAAAAAAAGCCCCCCCCCCCCCCCCCATACATAACTCAACCAGCATCCAAGCATTCCCAACAACCACCCTCCTAAAAAAAAAAAACTTAATCCCCATAAACAAAATCCTAACATACCCATCCCATCCCAACATACAGATCACTTGGACGCCTCCCTTAGCCAATGACGTCGGGGAGGGGTGCATAGTACCTGTACACAAGCCCTCTCCCTCAAAGTATGAGACTATCCTCCCTCGAGAAACGGGGCCGTCCTTGCAGAAGTGACGCTGCTCGGGCCTCAATGAGTGAGGCCGTCCTCCCTCAAGGAATGGGACTGTCCTTGTAGAGGAAGTGACACCAATGACGTCCCGTGGGGAGTGCGCAATACCTGAAAAAGCCCACCCCGCAAATACAGAAGACCTGTATGAGCCCAAGGGGGAATAAAACAAAAAACCACTAACCAAACCTACAATCCTCCCAAAACAAAAACTAAACATACCGGACCTTACTAAATAACCCCCATCCACACTCCCCCCCCCCCCCCCCCCAAAAAAAAAAAATAAGTAAAAATAGTAAATTTAATAATTAAATGAAACTGAACTGAACTGAACTCAACTTTCCATTAACCACACAAAACAAATGACCCCCTAAGCAATCCTACCACACCATAAATCAACTTAACCGACCTCCAAAGCCCCCCCCCCCCCACCAAAAAAAAAATAATAAATAAATAACTCAACTCCTCCAACCACATATCCATACCTACAATCCTAAGAAACTCATTACACTTGACCTTACTGTTCCTCCAGCTTGCTCCGTTCCTCTTTGACATAGCTCGAAGACTTTACCTTCACCTTTCTCCAAATAACTCTACAACTAACTACATTCCGTTTTCCCCTTCCTTGTCTTTCAGTGAGGGGTGCCACTGAGTCCGTCCACCAGGGCTTTCCTGCTTGCGCCACCGCCCAGTCGGGGCGATTCTTCCTCCGCTTCACGAACACAGCCTGAGCTCTAGACGACAACCAGACCACCCACGCTTGGCCCGTTCCCACTTCCGCCCCAACCCCCCCCCCCCCCCCCTCGTCCTCGCTGTGTTGCAGCACCACCCACCCATCTGGGCGCATTGCCTTCCCCCTCACGCAAGCGGTGTTTAAGCCACTGCACCTTTCCTCTCCTAAAATTCACTTCAATCCTCCCTTTATCCTTCCCCCGTCACTAACCTTTAAGTTAAGTATGTCCTACATTATCGGTTGGCGGGCTACTATACGTGGATTGGATGTCATCAGTACTTGGTACACTAGGTTTCTGTTTGTTCTCCAAATTTCGCTGGTAGTCAAAATTTTTACATAATGTGTTATGATGATCCCGCCCCCCCCCCCCCCCCTTTGGCACTTTCTGCAGGTTTGCAGCTTGACACTGCAGAATTTTTGGGAGGCGTTTCCTCATGCATGGTAAGCAGTTTTAATTCTTTCAATTCACTCACTTCCATTTCTGTATTTTGTACATGGCGAGTCGTTATGGGAACCCCCGCAGAATCTACAACCCGTCTTATTCTTATTTGGTTTTGTCCTTGTGTCCGCGGTAAAGTAAGTTCCTAAAGGTCGTTCCTTCAGACGGTCAAGAGGGTGTAATCTGAATATCAAGCTTTGACCACTTACTGGATTTTTGGTGGGTTTTAACCTCATGTGAAATGAGGTTTCGTAGTCCTTCATTTAGTTGTGCAAGGTTAAAGTAGTTCTTTTCATACTTGGGGCAAAGTTGTCTTATGGTTGTGATTGATAATCTATACTGGAATAGTGAGGCAACCATCCATTCACAGCAGGAGTAGTCAGGTTTGTTTTTTATGCTTCTGGTCAGATTCAGCATTTTTAGTGTAAAGGTTTCTAAATCTCCCCGTGTGTGTTTAGGTTGACCTAAATTTACTATATTTTGTAATGTTTAATTTTCTCTTCATCCCCATACGTCTCTAATAGTATCCAGTGCGCTTTGGTAATAGACATTATTGAGCTATACCCCTTAATTAAATCAAAAGCCCGACCCTTTAGTTGTGTTTTGAGATATTGCAGTTCTGTGACAGGTTCTCAGTCAAGTCAACTCTCTATCTGCGCTTCAAACTGGTCAATGAAAGCTTCATATTCGACGAGTTCTCCCAAAAAGGTAGGAAGCTGGATACTGGGAAGTTTGGGTCTTGTTGAACTGACACTGAGTGGGTGCTTGTGTAGTAGAGCCACCGGTGGTTTGAGCGACTGATGTACTCACTGTTGATCTTAACCAAGTTGGTAAAGTGCCTTAAGGTAGTAATAATTTGTCTGTAAGACTATCTCGTCATCAGTCTCTCAACTGTGTCTACCGTGTTATAAGCTTTGTCATAATTCGCCCATCTAGTTTCTAAGGGTTTAATGGCAGTTTGTAGTTCTATTACGTCTACAGTTGGTTGTTTAAGTAAAGTTTTAGTTTCTCGAGTCGGATGTCCTTCATAGGTAGAAGTGAACGTTTACTCGTTTCTAATTCAATGGTTATAATTTACTGCAAGTTATTCTCAATGAAGTATTTAATCGTATTTCTGAATTGTAACTGGAAAGGGATTGGCGCCAATACTGAGAAACTGCACATATGGTGTATTCTAAAATTTCTTTTTAAGTCGGTTGTTAGTGTTACTAGCAACTCTGTTGTACTGGGGAGCTGTAATGTTAAATCTGTTTCCTGGAGGGTGATTTCGATGTTCAGTCAGTCCAAAAGCAATATGGGAGTTACATTAATTATGAATCTGTTCTATTAAATTTAGGATATTATTTACAATATTTGATGGTATGTATTCATCTTCAACATCGTTCCCTCCAAGGAACAGGATGGTTAAATCGCGAGGCAATCTTAACACACCAGTAAGTATGAGGTTGGATTCAAAGGTGGAAACTTTAGCACCCGGGATCGAAACATTTTGATGTTCGCACCGTTTACCGACTCGGTGGAATGTGGTACCAGACTATGTCCCACAACAGCCACTAATTTATTTGTTCCCATTTGTATTTATCATCAGTCAAATAATTAAATAATTATGAAGTACTAAAATAATGAAGTATATGTTAGTACAGGAAACAAGTTAATTAATAAAAGTTAAACATTGGAACCCCTGGTTCGTAGCCGGGTCGAAGGACCAAGCTATATTATTTTTCGACACGATTGTCCAAGTCGCCCTTCGTACGCCAGAAAATTAACACACACACACACACTGTAATTGTAGAATACCTCTCTCGTAATGGCATTTATCATCCACTGAAAGAAGGTAAATACTGGACTGTAGATAATTATGGCCTGCCTGTTTACCGATATACATGATAATCCTTCCCCGTATGTTTTTATGGCATAAATGCAATGAGAACTTGCTGGATGTTTGGTGATCACACGGCGAAATGCTATCCTATAATTTCCCCATGCACGATATACTACTGGCCAGAAGTTATAATATAGGGTACTTAGCCTTGGTGGATAGCAAGCCTCTTGTCCTGTTTAGCGGGCCTGGAGTAACGTCCATATGGTGGATCCAGGTCTCGGTGTACGTCGTAAATATTTGGTAAAAAGTTAATAATGTCTGGTATTGTAATTAGGTACACTCGAGGGTTTCTGTCTCACGGCGGTTTGTGCCTACTCCACGTTGTGTACCACACTCCTCGGCTTCTGGGTTCACACTACCCCTTTTCAGTTTCTGCACCTCGGCTGGTTGCCTCGGTGTTGGTATGAAGTACGCGGAGGAATACACAACACGTTACGTTCTTACACATTGTTATGATTACTACTTTAGTCATGAAAATAATACTAAACTAAGTAATTCTTAGTTACAGTACCAAAGCCAAAATATTTACGATTATTTGCACATATACATAAGTATATGTTGATAACCACAAGGAAACACGAAGTTCCCAAGTCGTGTAATTCACATCTTCAGGGGCGAGTACAAAGGAGTAATACTTGACAAGGCTAATATATACAGTAGAGGAGAGTGAAATCAAGTTCCTAGGGGACAGCAGGTGCCCACAGTGTTTTGGTCAAAAGGCAGTGACCCAACCCTTATTAATCTTCTTAAAAAAAATGACCATGCCATCTCTAAGCACATCAGCTGTCAGTACTGTAGTCAGGTCGGTTACAGGACAAAATCCCAGTCTTATAAATAAAAGTCTCATATTTAAAAATAAACTTATTCAAAATTCGAGTCTCAAATAAAATAAATAAAATAAAATTCAGTTTCATAAATAAAAGTCTCATATATATAAAAAGAAACAAACTTTTAAAAAAAATTTAAAGTCAAATTGATACAATAAACAATATTCAATATATAAATTTATTTCATGCTCACAAAATTATACTCCATTTATGTAAACATAATTATGAACAATCACTTGAAACGAATGCATGCTCCAACACCCTGTAGGAACTCCTCTACACTTTTAGATGAGAATTGGCGATCTGAACACAAGTTGACAAGGCGTTCTTTAAAGGTTTTCTGAGCTCTGCGGACACGTTTCTGTGGTCGTTCACCAATCTGGTCTTGAAGCATTGTTGTTGTTGCAGCTAGTGCCTGATTCTTTCTGAAGGCCTCGATCACAGTCCATATGCTTGGATGCTGGTGACCGATGAGAGAACGGAAGGAATTGTTCCAACCTTCGCAGATGATGTTGGTCCTATCACCTCGAGTTATGGTGGATTCAAAGACATTCCATACAGCAGGGGGGGGGGGGGGGGGGAGACAGCAGGACGATGTCGCAGGCGAACAGGTGGAAGTGGATTGTTGGGGTTTGCAGGTGGGGCTTGAACTCCATACCAGCAATGGCATCATGCAGTGGAAGCCAGGGTCGGATTAAGACCCTTAGAGGCCCTAAGCACTTAAAAGATTTTTGGTGCCCCCCCCCCCCATATATATGTAATTCAAAATATAAACAATAATAAACCATAAAATAAAATGTTATTTTTCGAAATTAAACACGTGATAAAATAAATTTAGTCACTGACACCACCACGTGACGAAAAAAAACACACGCTGTCCTCAGGCTCCTCACCACCACCATGGTACCATGTACAAAAAAATGCACATGGAGATATCACCAGCACTACAGTACGTAAATTGATGTAATGAACTACAAACTCAGTTATCACCACCAGTCCACCACCATTTGATAAATAAAAATCAGAAAATACATGCATAGTCAAAAGCAGCACTATACACCCCGTTTGGCCATTTTCACGGGTTTCATGATATTTCATAAGCACTACCAATCCACAAAATTATGAAACATTAATTATATTATTTGTTGTCAGTGTCACGAAAATTGAAAGGAGGGGGGGAAAGAGAGAAATAAAAGAACAAAAATCAGCTTACTTACAAAGTTACAATGTTAGCACGTGTGTTGTTGGCACACTGAACGCTGAGTGAGCTACTGAGCGCCACTGCACTCACTCTCGGACTCGGTGGACGACTGAACGGGACAGCCGACATGACCAAGGCGGCCGGGCAAGACAAGAACGTTCACGCGAGCCTCCGTGGACCATGGGGCAGTTACCAGATCCTAATTTTGTTGTGCTGTATCCCCAAGATTAATGTATATCATTAACTTCTATAATTGCTATTTATTATTATTAATGTATATATATGTATGCATGTATTTTTTTCATTTAATGTGTGGGCCTCTTTTTGTGAACCCTGGTTCAGCTGCACCATTTGCACCATATGGTTCATGGTAAATCCGGCTATGGAAAATTTATGTGGTGCCCCCCTTCCCTTGATGCCCTAAGCACGTGCTTATTTTGCTTAATGGTTAATCCAGCCCTGGTGGAAGCAAAGCCAGTCCATCCAGCATGCCACAGAACTTGTTTACATTTTCATTAGATTTGGTCCTAGATCTTGAATTTTGCGCCATGTGCTCTGAGTTAGATAGTAGAAACACCGTTGAACTGTTGTGTGCTCCCCAATGACACTACTCACAGCATTGATTGTTGCCTGTTCGAAGTCTGTTATAATGGTGCTGGGGTCTGGGTAGCAGCCAAGATGTTCACATTGGGTTATTACTGCCTGGAGCAGCTCCTCGTAGATGGATTGGGTTTTGTCTGGCAGCAGAGCATAAACACAGGACACAGAAGTCTTACCTAGAAGTAACCGGATGACATACACTTGCTTGAAGATTTTGGGCGACATGGCAAAAGTACCATCCATGTGCCATTGGCTACTTCTTAAAAGGAGACGAAGAGATGCTTCAGTAGCGAATATGATGACTCGGTCATTAGTATCAGCACCACTATCATGTATCAGAAATGGCCTCGGATGGTTACCTCCTGTTTCAGTCCACTCTTCATCCAAGTGAAGTTCTGCAAGAGAGGAGGGTTCCTTGGGTCTACAACCACGCCTCACCCGCCTAATGTCACGGCGTATGGTATCCGGCTTCCCAGCTCTGGCACGCACTTCATCAGTGGCCTCCAACATGGCATCCGCAAAAATCTGAGTAGTTTTGGCTTTCTTTGTTCGAGAATCATCCTTGATCTGATGGCGTAGTTTGACAACTGCCATTCTCCTACTATTCTGCTTCCTTTTATAGTTTTAGAAAAGGGGTTTACCGATCATTGATAAATCAGTAGGCAGTTTCATAAGTTACTTGTAAGAGGATCTCAGATTCTCTTCAGTATCTATGATGTTTACAGGAAATGTAACTTTTTTCTGCGAGTTTTATCCTGTGATTTTTTTACCTGGATTCAGGTGACCCAACCCTCTCACCTGGTTACAAATCATCTTTTGCTCAAAATTATCCAGTTTGTACATACCATTACTCAAATTCACGTTGACAGATTCGGTATACATAAGAACATAAGGAGTCTGCAATAGACCGGTTGGCCTGTGCATGGCAGTTGCAGTCGAGAGATACTACCACTCTATCATCCATGAATCTATCCAGCCTCCTTTTGAAACTTTCCAGCGTTCCAGCACTTACTACAAAGTTACTTAGCTTGTTCCACTCGTCCACCACCCTATTTGTGAACCAGTTCCTATCTCCCTCCTAAATCTAAACTTATCCAACTTAAATCCCTTGCTCCGAGTCCTATCCTGCTCGGATATTTTAAGAACTTTATCTATATCCTTTATTGATTCCTTTCAACCACTTAAATACTTCTATCATATCTCCCCACACTCTTCGTCTTTCTAGGGAATGCAAGTTTAATTTCTTTAACCTATCCTGGTATGGAAGGTTTCTAAGTCCTGGAATCATTTTCGTCATTCTTCGCTGCACCGACTTTAGTGAATTGATATCCATTCTATAATAAGGGCACCAGAACTGAACCGCATAATCGAGGTGCAACCTGACTAGCGCAAGATATAGTTGCAATAAGACCTCTGCACTCTTATTACTTACACTTCTTGATATAAAACCCAATACTCTGTTTGCCTTATTTCGAACATTAACGCACTGTTTTCTAGGCCGTAGGTCCGGGCTTACAAGTACCCCTAGGTCTCTTTCACAAGTCGACTTCTCTAGGTTGATGTTGTTAAGGCTGTATACATGGACAGTATTTGTTCTTCCAATATTAAGTATGCTGCACTTGCTGGTGTTGAACTTCATTTGCCATTTTTTCAGACCACCCCTGCAGTTTATTTAGACCCTCCTTTAGTGCATTTGCATCCTGCCCTGAAATAATCTGCCGCCCTATTTGGGGTCATCCGCAAACTTGCTTATGTCACTGCTGATCCCAGTATCTAAATCGTTTATGAAGATATTGAACAAGAGTGGGCCTTGTACTGACCCCTGGGGAACCCCACTGGTTACACAGCCCCACTCAGATTTAACACAATCTACGCTAACCCTCTGCGTTCTATCGGCGAGCCATGATTTTATCCAATTTAAAACTTTCCCCTCGATACCACGAGCCTTAATTTTTCTCAGAAGCCTGTGATGCGGTACTCTGTCAAATGCTTTGCTAAAGTCTAAGTAAATGACATCGCAATTTACTACGTCATTATCTACTACCTCGAAGACTTTCCTAAAAAACGTCAGCAGGTTATTAGACAAGATGTCTAATAGACAAGGTGTCTAATGATTTTGTAAATATATTTACGAGGGGTCCACGAATCTGTTCCCTACACTCTTTCAAGACTCAAGGGAAAATTTCATTCAGCCCTGGGGATTTTGTCTTCTTTAATTTATTTATCCTCTTAACAACATCCCCTTTTCTGATAGTGATATTCTTTAATTTCTCTTCTTCCTTTCCCCAAAATATCAGTTCCACCTCTGGAATTTCCTCGCGAATTTCTTCTGTGAAAACTGATAAGAATTAGCTGTTCAATGCTTGGCTTATTTCTTCACTGCCATTTACCACTTCCCGCCTCCCTGACTTTAAAGGCCCAACTTTTTCCTTGACCTTTGTTCAATATACCCAGAACAATTTCTTGGGATTCGCCTTGGACTCTCTTGCTATTTTGATTTCATAGTCTCTCTTTGCTTTCCTTACATTTTTCTTAACATTCCTAGATAGTTCACTTTACCTATTTCAGAGCTGCTCCTCCCCTCCCTTTAATTTCTTATAAATTCCATTCTTTGTTCCTATGTCATGTTTAAGTTTTCTGGTCAACCACCTTGGCTCATTCTTATTTGACCTAATTTTTCTGTATGGTATATTTTGTTCTTGTACTTTTTGTAGTATACTAGTGAATATATTATAGTAATGATCAATTGTCGTGTCATCTATGACCTCACCCATTCCTACTGGGGACTGACGTGACTGTTCCCAGGTGACCTCACCTAGGTACCTTCTTAACCCCTGATAATCCGCCAACCGAAAGTTTGGGACTCTGACCATATTGTCATTGTTTTTCGTTTCCCAATTTAGGGCGAAACTGATTTCTCTGTGATCATTGCTACCTAGTTCTTCCCCTACTGTGATATCTGATAATATTTTCTTTATTTGTTAATACTAGGTCTAATATATTGTCATCTCTAGTAGGTTCTGAAATTAGTCTTTTCAAAAAATTGTCCTGTACTGCGTCTAGGAAGTCTTCAGATTCATAGTCACCTAAAATGTTTTCCCAGTCAATATTTCTGAAGTTGAAATCCCCCATAATGCACAGGTTTTTATATTTTGCTGCCCTACTCATTTCCTGCCATATGGGTTGAGCTGCTGCTTTCCCAAGGCTTGGGGGCCTGTAAATCACTCCTATAATTAGTTTTTCTCTTCCTTCCATGATTTCTACGAATACAGACTCGCTTCCTCTTTCACCCTTTATTGAATTATTAATACAACATTTTAATGTATCCCTGACGAAGAATGCAACCCCTCCCCCTTTCCTACCTTCCCTGTCCTTGTGAAAAAGGTTGTACCCTTCTATGTGGTCATCTGATAAAAAAAATTTTGCTCACCAGATTCATCCAAGTTTTGGTGATTGCTATGATGTCTACATTCTCGGTACATGCAACCACTCTCAGCAAGTCTATTTTATTTTTAACGCTCCTACTGTTTGTATAGTATACATTTAAACCTACCAACCCTGGTCCTGTTTTACCTGTAGAATATCAAATTGCAGGTTACAAATTATTCCATACCGATAGGCAGATTAGGAAAGGAGGCGGGGTAGCAATCTATGTCAGGAATAATCTGAAGTGTGAAATAAATAAGGAAATAAAAACCGAGCGGAATACAGAAACAATTTGGTAAGAATTAATCGACGGTAGGGAAAAATTAATCACAGGAGTAATATATAGACCTCCCAATCTTGATTGAGTTAATGAGCGACATAACTGGGATGAAATGCGCAGGGCTTCCATACACAACAAAGTCTGTATAGTAGGCGACTTTAACCTTGGCCAAATAGATTGGATTGACCTTACAGGTAACTCAGAATCAGAGGATTTTCTTGAAACAATCCAGTACTGTTTCCTAAGTCAACATATAATCGAACCCACCCGGGGTGGTAATATACTCGATTTAGTTCTGTCGAACAGAGAAAACCTCATTAGTCATGTCGAGGTAGGGAACGAACTTGCAAACAGCGGTCACAAAGAAATTAGATTCCAGTTAGATTTTCAGGGCAGCCGTTAGGAAAATTCCACAAAAGTCCCATATTTCAGAAGGGCAAACTTTGATAGTGTGAAGAGGCAGTTGAGAGAAGGGGTATCACACTTGGGGGTGAACTACTTGGACCTGACAATTGAAACCGACCTGATAACGAGATCTGAGGTTGCCGAGTACCACAACAAATTAAATAATGAACAAAGGCAGAACATACCATACAAAAAACTCAGATCAAACAACAATTACCCTAAATGGATAAATAATTATTCAAAGAACATTATTGGTCAAAGGAAGGCTATAGGTAGGAGGATAAATCATGGCAAAATTTACCTAAGGGATTATTATAAGGTATTGGCCGGTAGGGTCAAGACCGAGATAAGGAAAGCAAAGAGGAATAATGAGCTGAGGATAGCAAGGGAGGCGAAGACAAATCCCAAGGGATTCTATCAAATGTATCAAACTAAAACACGAGAAAAGACTTGGCCAATACAGTCAGATACCAGCGAGCTAACTGATAACGACGGAGAAATGAGCAATAATATGAATAAATATTTTTCAACAGTTATAAAAAATTTAAACATGATACCCGAGGCACCGACTCTATTCAAAGATAGTGAAGAAACAAATGAAGCACGATAGTAGTGCTAGTAACGAGGTTAGTAAGCAAATAGACAAACTAAAGCCTAATAAGTCGCCTGGTCCTGATGAGATATTTGCCAGAGTATTAAAGGAATGTAAGGAAGAGCTTAGTATGCTCTTAGCAAAGTTGTTTAACTTGTCCTATAAAGCAGGTGTTGTACCAGAATCCTGGAGGATAGCGAATGTTATACGGATTTTCAAGAAGGGCGATATATCACTATCCTCTAACTCCCGTCCAATCAGTCCAACATCAATTGTAGGCAAATTACTGGAATCAATCATTTCAAACTCTCTTCGAAACCACCTGGAGAAGCACAAATTGATCAGTGATTCCCAGCATGGCTTCACAAGCGGGCGTTCATGTCTAACTGATCTATTAACATTCTTTTCATCAGTTTTCGAATCGGTGGACGAGGGGCACAATTATGATGTGGTATATCTCGATTTTAGCAAAGCCTTCGACCGAGTCCCCCACGAAAGACTAATAAGAAAGGTAGAAGCACATGGCATTAAAGGTAATATTCTAAAATGGATTAGGGCGTGGTTACAGGACAGGAAACAGTGAGTGAGCATTAAAGGCACTAAATTCCATTGGAGCAACGTCACTATTGGAGTTCCCCAAGGCTCAGCACTTGGACATTATTATTTATTATATACATAGACGACATAGATATCGGCATTGACAGCAACATTAGTAAATTTGCTGATGACACTAAAATAGGACGCGAAATTAAATCCAACGAGAACTGAGCAAGACAACAGGAAGATCTAAACAAATTTTTCGAATGGTCTGAAAAATAGCAGATGAAATTCAATGTGGACAAATGTAAAGTACTCAGTATAGGAGACGTAAACAGGGAAACCAGTTACCAGATGAACAACGATGCCATTGAGAAATCCGAATGCGAGGGAGATCTAGGAGTAGCGATATGTAGGAATCTTAAGTAAACAATGTGTTTTTGGCGTAACAAAGTACTTGGGTTCATACAAAGGAGTGTTAGTTACAAGACTAGCGAAGTCATCCTTAAACTGTATCTTCCGATTGTGAGACCGCATCTGGATTACGCAGTTCAGTTCTGGTCACCGTATTACAGAATGGATATAGAATCCTTGGAAAGAATTCAGGGGAGAATGACAAGACTAATCCCGGGCATTAAGAACCTTGAGTACAGAGACAGGTTAAAGCGTCTTAATTTGCACTCCCTCGAGAGACGTAGAGCAAGGGGCGACATGATAGAGGTGTATAAATGGAAGTCAGGGCTAAAAAAGGGGACATTACAAAGGTACTCAAACTATCCAACCAGGAGCGAACTCGTAACAATGGTCTTAAATTAGACAAATTTAGATTTAGGCGCGAAATTGGTAAACACTGGTTTCGTAACAGTAGTGGATGAATGGAGCAAGTTACCAAATATCATCATTAACTCGAATACACTGGATAGCTTCAAACATAGGTTGGATGCTTATATGAGCAATAGGGGTTGGGTGTAAATGGGACTGCCCAGTATGGGCCAATAGGCCCACTGAAGTTTCCTTCATTCTTATGTTCTTGTCCTGAGTAACCAATTTTACTTCCCAGGACCTGCTTGTTTTTTGACTCCCACTTTCCCCGACCTCCCTCTACTGGCGAAATCCACCCTTTTGGAGTGACAATTTCACGCTCCAGGGATACAGACAACGTCTTCATCCCCGCACGAGACACGTGTACTGCGTCACGACTGTACAGGTATTCGTTGCCATAGAATCGTTGCCAGCTATCAATGAATATTTAATGAGACTGGATTCTATAATGTTCCTACTGACAATTAAATCCGTGGCACACCCAGGGGATTTTCCTGTTTGCCCGGAACCCCCCCCCCCCCCTCCAGGAACTGCATGGTGCGACCAACCCATACCTGACCTGGCGAAACCTTAGTAACACGAAGGTTGGGTCAGCTTACCCGACCTCATCCCACGCCACGGTAACTTTCACCACCTCTGCCATTCCTATGCACCTGAATGCACTTAATATACAGCGGTATAGTTCAGTAAATTCATGTATTTTGAAATTGTGTAAAGAAATCTTTTTTTTTTTATGTCTAATATTATCCTATAATATAAGTCTATATACAAAGATTGGGATGCTAAATTACACCGTCTTCAACCTCGGATTATTTCCTAAGATTTAGTGCAAATGGCGTCAAATATTTGTCAGATTTCTTAAAGAATTCCATATACAAGTTGCTTAATACTGGTGAAACCCATTGCCATACCAAATTTTTTAGCATAATATTCTCCATTGAATTCAAATTTACAATCCTCAATACAGTACAAGTTCGATGAAATCATCTTTCGAAACGGGCAATGAAATATTATCCAGGAAATCTGTGAGGAATTCCAGTGAATCATCGACTGGGACACCTGCTGTCCCCTAGGGACTTGACCTCACTCTCCTCTACTGTATATATTAGCCCTGTCTAGTATTACTCCTTCCTGGGGACCTGCACCCTAGAGGTGTATTCGTCCTTGGGTCCCCCCTGTAACTGTTCACCTCCACCGGTGGGGTTTGTGAACACGAAAGGGGGTAGGAGCAGAACCCACCCCTCCGCCGAGCCTTCCTGGGAAACCGTGATCGTGCGTGTTCCACCTAGGAAGGGGGTCGCAAATCCTTAATCCTCCACCCATCCCCCGATTAGGTACACATCAAGTTCACGCCTATAAGTGAGCATTTACAACAATAGGGATATAGGTTCCCCTAACGGGGTTACTAGGTGAGTGACACAGGAACCACCCTACGACCATTCGACCAGCAAGTGGCGGTGGGGGGTGTTGTAATTCCTGTGTTTAGGTTGCTCGCCTGGATAGGTAGGGCAACTGTACAAAATTACAATAAGACTGATGTCACGGAGAACGACCATATGCAATGACTAGGACAACCGGAAATAGGATACGGGTACGCTCCCTTTTGGGGGGCGTATCGGAAAAACGCAAAGAGGAACTGGGTATACTACTGTGTGCCCAGTTAAACATCAAATTTGCCGCACAAATAGAAACAAAGGACTCTTACATAGTCCTTTGTCTTGAAGAAAAAGATGTAGACAATATGCTCTCAGATGAATCAACAAAAAAATTAAAAGAACACGGATTCGAAATTGTAATACCACCTCAACTACGAGCCAAAAAATCCATAGTGATTAAAAGGGTAGATAAGAGCATACTGAAACAAACACCAAATGATATTGCCAATAATATACAAGAGAAGAACGCATGGGCCAGAGTCGAGGAGGTTGTGCTAATGCCTGGTGCTCCTACCATGATGAAGGTCAGGTTTGGAGAGATCTCCATGGCACAAAAAGCCCTAGAGAATGGCCTGTGTATTTCCCATTATCATCTGACAAAACATCAAATTGAGCAGGAGGAATTTTTTCCAATAACACCCTGTTGGAATTGCTACAAATATAATCATCTAGCTGCAAACTGTCCACTAAAAGATAAGAAGTACTGCTCTGAATGTGCAACAGAGGGCCATACATTCAGAGAATGTAGCAACAAAGATAACCCAAAATGCCTGAACTGTAATGGGGAACATCGAACACTAGCAGCGCGTTGTCCCATAAGAAAAGAAATAATTAGAAACCTGAGAGAAAAGGAAAGAACAAATAAGAAGATTGAAACAGACCCCAACAAAACATATGCAGCAATTGCAAAGCTGCAAGATACCACATCTAAAGTACTGAAGAAAACTAAAGAAAATCCCCTCATGCAGCCGACATACCTCAATCTGAGTGAAGGATTACCTTTCACTATCCTAACTAGTATCATACATGCACACCTCAATAATATTGCAAAACCAGGAACATTCGGAAAAACGATTAGAGAAATGTTTGCGGCAAACAATCTGCCAGAGGTAAAATTTCCAGACGACGCCCCCTCAACAGAAATATTTAAAATCGTCACCGAGAGTAGCCTGGGAGCAATGAAACCACAGGAGCACAAAACCAAACAATTCACAGAAGAAACCGTCATGGAAACAGACCCTATCACCCAAGAAGTCACACCACACCGCAAATCATCAGACTCCACCACTCAGCAAACAGAGAAATCACTACCTGCAAAAGTTGATCCGACCAAAGCAAAATTAAGAAAAGAATCCCACTCTGGCCATCGTGCCCCCCCATCTTCACCAAGCGATGTGCAGCCAGCAGACTTAGGCAATGAGATCGGCATCCGCTTTTATTCAGTCAACACACCACCTACAATATCAAATGACAGACTTCTGCAGGAAATCAAGGAAGGCACTGTAAAATTCACCTACGAAGACGATAGGGTAGAAGAAACCTATATAGACCAATTAATAACTGCAGGACTTTTAAGTACCAAATATAATAGGATCGAAAGAGTGGATGTCACCAAGTTTAAGAAAATCAGAACGGGACTCAAGGAGGAAAGGAGTAGACACTCACCAGGAGATGCACGAGTTAGCAAACATCCTACACCAAGTTCGCGGGATCCACGATTACACAAACTAAATTATTAAAGATAATCCAGCACAACGTCCTTGCCTGGAATTTGATGAGGAAATCAGAACTCACCAATATATATAGCACAATAGATCCAGACATTATTCTTATCAACGCGCATGGTCGGAAAAAAGGTGATAAAATCAAGATTTTTAACTATCATGTACATCAAATGAACATCCATGATGAACCACACGACGGCATAGCAATAGCTATAAAACGCAACATACAGTATAAAATCATAGACAACTTTCATAGCAACTTTCTTGCAGCCGAAGTAAACACAACCAGAGGCCCAATATTAATTGGAACGTCTTATTTAACATTTAGAAGGCCAGTATTCCCTACAGGTGATATTTTAAAACTAATGAGACAAAATAAACCAGCATACTTTATAGGAGACCTCAATGCAAAACACACAACCCTAGGAAATAATATCAGAAACCCAGGAGGAAAAATTCTACATGCTTTCATCGAACACGGGACAATAACTCGCCTTGGGCCCGACTTCGCAACTTACGTATCAGCCGGTAACACTGGGAAACCTGATATTGTTTTAACCAACAGGCATCACCATCTCAATGTACATTTAAAAGCTGGACCCACAACAACCAGTGATCATTTACCCATAATAGCAACTTTATCCACGTCTCCGATACAAATTCCATCAATCCCAAGATTTTCACTTAATAGAGCAAATTGGGACAAATTTAAATTGGATCTCAGCAAAAACGAACCAACACTCCTACACAATAAAGACACAACTGAGATCGACAAATCATTGGACAAATGGTACAATGAAGTAACATCAGCAATGCAAAACAATATCCCAAAAACAACATACCGTACATTACCACATGCACAATTAACACATGAAGAGAAAATGATACAAACTAGATTTACCAATCTATATGAATTCACTAAAACACACGGGTGGAACAATGACATCAGAATATTATACAGGAATTTAAAAGAAGAACTGAAAGAAATAAGTAAGAACAAATACAATGAAACATGGAACAAGCTGATTCAGGACACACAAGCAGATCACAGAAACCCAAAAGCATTCTGGAAAAAAATTAAAAACCTAATGGGAACTAATTCGGAAGACACGAGTTATATTAAGGACAAAAATGGTAGAAAAGCAACAGAACCACATGAAAAAGAGCCAATATTTAGAGAATTTTGGAAAAACATTTTCACAATCAACGACGAAGATAATAGAAGCTTCTGCCAAGAAACTGAACAGGCTACCAGAATATATTTGAACCAGAACACAGAGAAATGGAAACCCACAGAAAAAATTAACCTCAACTCTTTAAACATCAACAACTCAATAATTGCTCCTCTAACTCAAAATGATATTGTAAAAACAATAGCAAGTTTTAAGAATAAAGCACCTGGCATAAGCCAAATTAATAAAGTCGTACTACAAAACATTCCTCAGAATATGATCGAACAGCTCAAAAATATATACAATGCCTCACTTGCAACTGGCTTTTTTCCTACCAAATTTAAATTAGCCAAAATCAGACTCATCCCGAAAGCAGGAAAGAACCATACTCAAGCAGAAAACTACAGACCCATCTCACTACTGGAAACACCCGGGAAAATATTGGAAAAAATAATTAACCACAGACTCAGAAATTTTCTTGACCAAGAAAATAAATATAACCCGAGACAGCACGGCTTTCGAAAAAACCGAGGAACCAATACAGCAATAGCTTTAATATACGAGTCAATCGCAAATGCTGCAAGTAACAAAGAACAATGTAATATAATTTTAAGAGATGTTTCAAAAGCGTTTGACAAAGTCTGGCATGAAGGAATGAAGTATAAAATAATCAAATTGGATATGCCTACCAACATCACAGCACTACTGTGTAATTTCTTAGATAACAGAAAGGCCAAACTAATCATTGACAACCATCTAGGACAAACCTTCAACCTTTATAGCGGAGTTCCCCAAGGCAGCAACATATCACCAACATTATTCACTGTACATACGGCAGATATGCCGCAACCACGGCAATCAGAATATATAGCATATGCAGATGATGTTACACAGATAATCAGGTACCCGGGAAAATCCAAACAAATGATGGCCATTAGAACATGCAGAGAAATAGAGTTAATAAACAACTATGAACGAAAATGGAAGATAAAAACCAATGTCCAAAAACTCCAAATAATTCACATCGCAAAAATGAACCCATGCCCTATTATCATTAACAATCAACAAATACCATATGTTGCCAAGGGAAAAACACTAGGACTCAAGATCTCCAGAAGCGGAATAATCCCTCACATCAATGAAAGATTAGCTATGGCAAGATCACAACTTACAAAACTTAGAAGATTCCGCCAATTGAACACCAACACGCAATTGCACCTATATAAAGCACTGATCAGGCCACACTTAGAATACCCTCCGATACCTCTGAACACAATTGCAAGAACTAATCAGCTGAAATATCAAGCAGTGCAAAATACAGCCCTCAGAAGAGCGGCAAAACACCAACCACCATACACACAAACAGTACAAGACATACACACAGAACACGGCATAGACCCACTCAACATCAGAATACACACCCAAGCAAATGCAATATGGGAAAAAATCCAACAAGAACAGGATCCCATACTTAGCAAACTAATTGATGAAAACAACAATATATCACATAGATGGTGGCCTAGAAGTAGGAAAAATGAAATTGAAGAACCAGAGCCTCTATATACAAAATAACAACAAAACAACAATAAAAAACACAACAAATATGAACCAAAAGATGGGCCCAACTCTCCAGACACACAAGGACCTGGAGGGACCCCACAAATAAACAAAGACCAAAATAGTTCACAAAAAAAAAAAAAAAAAAAAAAAAAAAAAAAAAAGATGAGGATCATCCCTACAGTGCCACAAGGACCTGGAGGGACCCCTCACCCCTACCCTAAGATAATATGCCTCATGGACACTTAGAATAACTTAGCTTGGCTGAGACCGGCCTTCCCTAACACCTTGAACCTCTAATGCAGCACAGTTACGGAAGACAAAAAAACCCGTCTCCGCAAGGTGGATAGCCCACCTGCTGTTAACCTTCTCCTTTACTTCCCACTTCTGAACTTTACCTTGTACTTTATCCTTCTCCTACTCTTAGAGCTATGCTCTATTCTCTCCGTACA
>CAUDMG010002498.1:0-85538 GCA_958450375.1 Homarus gammarus
TTCCATGTCAGCTCTTAAAGCAATTGAAGGTGGTGATACTACCAGCAATGAAATACAGGGCAACATTATTAATAAATTACATGAGTGTGCCAAGAATATTGTGCTGGTGTGGGTGCCTGGGCATTGTAACATTTGGGGCAATGAACAGGCAGACAGATTAGCAAGAGCGACTGTGGGTCTCGGGGAGACAACTAATGTGCCCTGGGAGACTCAGTCGTGTCTCTCCTTGGGGAAGACATATACATTTGAAAAGTGGCAACATGATTGGACTAGGCTAAATCTCCACAACACCTGGAAGCCTAACATAGGTAACTGGCCCTCAGCATACAGGAAGAATAGGAGGGAAGAGGTCGTTCTCGCCAGACTTAGGCTGAACTGCACCTATCTGACCCACCTAGGGGCCTACCTTGATCAGTCCTTTCCACCCATCTGTTCCACTTGCAACCAAACTCTCTCCATCAAACATATTCTGACTGAGTGCAGCCAGTACGAACCAGAGCGCCGGCAGCTGGTTATCCTAGCTGCCGAGCAAGGCTTCGTGCTGACTGTACCCAACCTATTGCAAGATGATGTCACCATCAGTGACGTTGTAATAACCTTCCTCAAGGAGACCCATCTTATCGGCATGCTATGATTGACACACGCATGAACTCTTTTTATATCTATTATATGTATACAACCATGCCTAAAGAAAATAAAAATGAATAAAACAAAATTAAAACATACAACATGAGAAACACATCACAAACCTTATCATTACATACAACACTCACATTTATCAAGTTAAACTGACACCCACCAACACATATTCAAACAAAAAGACACGGGCTACAAAAGACTTTAAAAAAAAAAAAAAAAAAAAAAAAAAAAAAAAAATCACAGAGAAACTAGTCACCTGACAAGCCATTTCATCTGGTTTGTCAGTAAATCACCATCATATCACTCATGCATACCATAATTCATCCCCAATAAAAAACAACAAGAAGAAAGAACTAACCAAAATACCAAGAACAAGAAGAACACAAGAATAACAAGAAAAGAAGAAACAAGAACATCAGATTAGTTGTAGCAAAAAAGAAGAGCAAGATTAGAAGAAGAAAGAAAACATCAGCTCCGGCCGAAATAGCCTAATGGCGAAGAGGCCAGAAAACCCTAACAACTTTGAACTTTGAATTTTAGTCAGAGGCTGATTGGACACGGGAGGAGACGGACGTTCTTGCGAGAACAGATTTCCTAACGGTTTTTTCCGCCATAGCCCGCTGCATCTTGTGCAATTCCACTTGCACTGTAACGGTTTTTTCCGCCATAGCCCGCTGCATCTTGTGCAATTACTTGCACCTGTTCTTGTTGTTGTTGTTCTTGCTACCAAGCACTAACAATCCATCCATCCATTCATCATTCTTTTTAAAAGTGGCTTTGTCACTTTATAATTTTTTGACACCTCACGAGCGCTCAGGATTGACAATCTTAGCATTCCCTCCCCACAGTTAGTGTGAGTGACCCACACAACTGCGAGGGAAGTGCTAACTGTTGTCCTTCCTGACGTGGTTGGAGGGCTTTCTCTCTTACTTAAATTTTTTCCAATACTTACCCTGGCCGAGGCACCTGCTGAATTTTTTTTAATTCAGTATTCGTGCTAGAGCCCCCCCAGTGGTGCACACCTCACGGAGTGGGATTGTGTGTTTCCGGTGGGGGTCGGGGAAAACCTGGGCCAATCCAGCAGTGACGTCTGTGATCGTGCAGGCACACCACTGTTCGGGGGTCGTCCTTAAGTACAAGTATTTTTTTTTTTGCACTAAGGGCCTTGCATAACCTTAGTGCACTAACATCATATATGTAAAGTATCAACCAAAGTTGTACCCAAGGGGTGGTTCCCAGCCACCCCAACCATGCCCTCTGGGAGGGGAAGCTCCAAGCCCCCCTCTGCTCGTCCAGGCAGGGACAGGCAGAGGCGGGAAGCCAATCATGACCCACGACTGCCACGACCAACGACAAACTCTGACAATAACTCTGACAATGTAACGGTTACCGACAAAACTACGCAACAAAGACCAAACATTCAAGTATCAACTGAGAAGGCCCGAGTAATCCACTTTCGGACTATTGACACGTCTACCTCGTTTGACAAAATTAATGGCTTCATTATACATAAGGCCATTAAGGATCAGATAGGGGACGTGGAGAAAGTCCGAAAGACAAGAAAAGGCGAACTCCAAGTTACTGTTAAGGACGCTCAGCAAATGAGGGACGCCTTGAATCTTAGAACATTTCATTCAACAACAGTGGAACCATATATCCCAGCTTTTCTCAACACCTGTAAGGCTGTAGTTAATAGCTACGAATTTCAGGGGATGACAAATGACGAAATTAAGTTCCACATGAAAGATCAAGGAGTCGTCGATGCTTTCGTTTTTAATAGAAAGACCACAGACGGTGAACGCAAACGATCAACTACAGCTGTACTGACTTTTGAAGGACTTGTTAGGCCCACTCATGTCTTGGTAGGATATGAGAGGGTCCAGACCAAAACGTATATTCCATTTCCAATGCGTTGTTTTAACTGTCAAAGTTTGGACACACTGGTAAGGCCTGCCGTAACACCCAGGTATGCTCCAAGTGTGCTCAGACCGGACACAGGGACGATGACTGTACACAGACGGAGGAAAAATGCTACCACTGTTCCGGTCAGCATGCTGCCTCAGACAGGAAGTGCCCTTCCTATCTGAGGGAGTATGAGATTGGTAAGGTGAGAGCAGAGAACAATTTGGACTACAAGGAGGCTAAGAGGCAGGTGGAGACGTCCTTGCAGACACCAACACCTGGAATGTCTTTTGCATCTGCTGTATCCAAAAATACCTCACCTCCCAAAATGTGCACCATTGGAACCCAGACTGAGACCAGGACCATCTCAACACAGACTGACTTCATAATCCCCGGTTATTCAACCAAAGACGAGAACACTAATACAACCATGACTAATAACGAGACCACAAAACCCAAACCGACTCGCGACCTTACCTACCCTCAAGTAAAGAGGAGGAGAACGCAGTCACTAGAGAACTTGACAAGAGACTCAACACAACCACCAACCTTTCGCATTGTTGAAAGGTCCCCGGGGCAGGGAGCCCCTGCTGAGCAGAGTACTGGCTCTTCGGAGCTGGGAGACTGCTCACCTGATGAGGGGGATTCTTCCCTGGAACAATTTTCCCCCCGATTTACAAGAGGAAAATCTAAAGCCCAAAACGCTGACCATATCAACTCTCAGACTTAAAATTCAGTATCATCCAGTGGAATTGCAGAGGTGCTAGGAATAAAAATGCTCAATTTCATTTACTTATGTCATTATTCCGGCCGGACGTTTTTTGCCTACAAGAGACGCTACTTGCGGGTCACGACGACCCACCTGTATTCGACAACTACACGTCCTACAGGGGAGACAACCTAAGGGGGGTAGCCCTATACATTCGGAGTTCATTCGCCCAGCAAAGAGTCAGTCTGAACTTGAACCTGCAGGCTGTCGCGTGCAGAGTTAAGATTCGGACTGGCTATGTTGCCATCTGTTCACTATACTGTCCTCCGGGCGGGCTCATTGACGATGGTGAGCTTGAGGAGCTATTCAACCAACTGCCAGGAAAGAAAATGATCCTCGGCGACCTCAATGCTCACCATTTGCGGTGGGGCAGTGTCCGGAGTGACGGAAGGGGAGAGCAGGTGGCTGCAGCTATCCTCAACTCCAACTTGTCTCTTCTGAATGACGGTAGTGCGACTCGAGTGGACGAACGATTTGGCACAGCGTCGGCTATAGATCTTTCTATAGTTGACGCTGCCTTGCTATTAGATTGTAAATTTTCTACATACGACGACTCTCTGGGTAGTGACCATTTTCCGATCTGCATTTCTTATGAGTGTGGCGCCCCGACGGCTACTCCCGAGGTGCGCTACAACCTTAGGAAGGCAGACTGGGGGGCATACTCAGAAGCCGTTCGTATAGACACCATTGGACAAGACATCAACACCAAAATTACACACATACAACAAGCTATAATACACGCTGCAGATTTAACAATTCCTAAGACTTCTGCAAAAACCCACAGGCCTGGAGTTCCATGGTGGACACCAGACTGCCGACGAGTTGTCTGTGAGCGAAATAGGAGTTGCCGTTTATTTAATAGAATTCCATCACTTGTAAACTTAATTGAGTATAAAAAAGCTAGAGCCAAGGCTAGGAGAGTTCTCAGGGAGTGTAAGAGAGAGTCTTGGCGGGCGTTCGTCTCCACTATTAACAAGGATACCCCTTCCTCTGAGGTATGGTCCGCTATAAACCGGGTCAGATCCAAAGGAGGAAGGAGTTTTATCCCACAGGTGAGTAGTGGAGGGCGGATTCTCGACGATCCCCAGGCCATTGCCAACACCCTAGGCCAGAAGTTTGCAGATGCCAGTAGCTCCACCAATCATGATCCACGCTTCGGCGTGTTCCGTGATCGTGCCGAGCTCTTGCATCTCGACTTCGAGAATGGGGACGAACAGGGCTACAATCGAGCATTTTCCCCAGAGGAACTTTCCTTTGCTATTAATAAGGGCAAGGGCTCTACTCCTGGACCTGACGGTATACGATACGAGATGATTAAGCACCTTGACCAGGGAAACCTGGACAAATTGCTAGAAGTGTACAATGAGATCTGGACGTCCAGAACGTTTCCAAACTCATGGCACTTTGCCCATGTCGTACCGATCCCGAAGAGGGACAAATGCCCGAATAACACCAACTCATTCCGTCCGATTTCGCTCACAAACTGTCTGTGTAAGGTCATGGAACGTATGATAAAGCGTAGACTAATGTATTTTTTGGAAAGTAACAACTTATTGAATGATCGACAGTGTGGTTTCCGCCAAGGTAGAAGCACACTAGATCATTTAATAAGTCTTGAAACTGACATCTCAAAAGCTCTTTGCAGTAAAGAAACATTAATTGCAGTATTTTTAGACATAGAAAAAGCTTTCGACATGACATGGCGGACTGGCCTCATGATGAAGCTCCACGCCATGGGTCTGAGAGGTAATTTGCCAATTTTCATCAGTAATTTTTTGCAAGACCGGACTTTTTCCGTCAAACTAAAAGGTAACGTAAAATCAGACATATTTGTCTTAGAAAATGGAGTTCCACAAGGTAGCGTTTTGGGCCCGATTTTATTTCTTGTAATTATTAATGATTTCCTATCACCAGCCCCCAGCTTGAGTGACCTCAAATTCTCCTTGTTTGCTGACGATTGCGCAATCTGGCGCTCCTCTCGAGTTGAGAGGCTATCTGCACAAAGGGTGCAAGCCGGCCTAAAAGCCGCGGAACAGTGGGCAATACAATGGGGATTTAGGTTTTCAGTTGAGAAGACAGTAGGAGTAGTCTTCACTAAGAAACGTAACATTAGAAATCCAGTATTAAAATTAAATGATACTCCTATTAAATTTCAGACTTCAGTAAAATTTCTTGGTGTTCATTTTGACCGGAAATTAACGTGGAAAAACCACATTAACGAACTTGAAAGTAAATGTCTTAAAGTCACAAACATCCTGAAAGTTTTATCAGGTACTACATGGGGAGCCGATAGGAAATCTTTATTAATGGTGTATAAGACCCTGATCAGATCAAAACTTGATTATGGATGCCAGTTGTATGCTTCGGCATGCGACACCACACTCGCAAGGCTAACCAGAATACAGAACCGATGCCTTCGTCTATGTCTGGGTGCCTACAGGTGTACACGTGTAGTTAAACTAGAGGTTGAGGCCCACGTCCCTCCACTTCACATCAGGAGGGACATGTTGACGCTAAGGTACGGGTTGAGTGCGGCTAGGAAGCGCGGCACAGGCCACCCAGGTTGGTGTGCTGTTGCCAACTTCCGTTTCCTGCAGCTGCGTAAGTCCCCGTCCTCGGTTGTCCGCCTCCAGACCTTGTGCCAGGGTGCTGGTATCCATTTCGGAGATGTTGATAGATACGTTCCACCGTTGTGTCCGCCATGGGAGAACCCCAACCTCCATGTGGAAACATCGTGGCTTCCGGGAGCAAAGAATGACTTTCATCCTGAGCTCCTGAGGCAACTTTTCTATCAATTTCTTGAAGGATTCAGCACCTATACTCACGTGTACACCGACGGGTCCAAGACTGACGACAACGTTGGAGCCGGTATCTGGAGCAGAGACGAGGAGTGGAGCTCCCGCCTGCCGCGGCATGCAACTATTTTCTCTGCAGAAATGTTCGCAATTAGTAAAGCCATTGACATTGCAATAACAAGCAATGTCAGTGATGTTGCTGTCATTTCAGATTCCATGTCAGCTCTTAAAGCAATTGAAGGTGGTGATACTACCAGCAATGAAATACAGGGCAACATTATTAATAAATTACATGAGTGTGCCAAGAATATTGTGCTGGTGTGGGTGCCTGGGCATTGTAACATTTGGGGCAATGAACAGGCAGACAGATTAGCAAGAGCGACTGTGGGTCTCGGGGAGACAACTAATGTGCCCTGGGAGACTCAGTCGTGTCTCTCCTTGGGGAAGACATATACATTTGAAAAGTGGCAACATGATTGGACTAGGCTAAATCTCCACAACACCTGGAAGCCTAACATAGGTAACTGGCCCTCAGCATACAGGAAGAATAGGAGGGAAGAGGTCGTTCTCGCCAGACTTAGGCTGAACTGCACCTATCTGACCCACCTAGGGGCCTACCTTGATCAGTCCTTTCCACCCATCTGTTCCACTTGCAACCAAACTCTCTCCATCAAACATATTCTGACTGAGTGCAGCCAGTACGAACCAGAGCGCCGGCAGCTGGTTATCCTAGCTGCCGAGCAAGGCTTCGTGCTGACTGTACCCAACCTATTGCAAGATGATGTCACCATCAGTGACGTTGTAATAACCTTCCTCAAGGAGACCCATCTTATCGGCATGCTATGATTGACACACGCATGAACTCTTTTTATATCTATTATATGTATACAACCATGCCTAAAGAAAATAAAAATGAATAAAACAAAATTAAAACATACAACATGAGAAACACATCACAAACCTTATCATTACATACAACACTCACATTTATCAAGTTAAACTGACACCCACCAACACATATTCAAACAAAAAGACACGGGCTACAAAAGACTTTAAAAAAAAAAAAAAAAAAAAAAAAAAAAAAAATCACAGAGAAACTAGTCACCTGACAAGCCATTTCATCTGGTTTGTCAGTAAATCACCATCATATCACTCATGCATACCATAATTCATCCCCAATAAAAAACAACAAGAAGAAAGAACTAACCAAAATACCAAGAACAAGAAGAACACAAGAATAACAAGAAAAGAAGAAACAAGAACATCAGATTAGTTGTAGCAAAAAAGAAGAGCAAGATTAGAAGAAGAAAGAAAACATCAGCTCCGGCCGAAATAGCCTAATGGCGAAGAGGCCAGAAATCCCTAACAACTTTGAACTTTACATCCATTCACTTGAGACCTGAACCTCGGCGAGGTTGGTTCTCCCGGCTCCCCGATCCTTCCCCCCGAGGTACCGCGTGACCATGATCATGATCACCCTAGCCCAGGCGAAGGTTGTGAGACTGATTCCGGTCGAGCACCCTTCGCGCAAGAAACTAAATCTTCTTGTGATTAAAGATTTTTTTGACCACATTGGACTAAAGGGGGTGACAGGGGTCGTCCGGAGTAGCGGTGGTACCCTTGTCATCACGTTCGAAGAATGGGGGCAGGCCCACAAATTACCCCATCGAACGATCATCAATGGAGTCGACGTCATGTTTGACGCCCTACTTCAGGATAACTTGATTTTGGGAGTCATTTCCCACTCTGAAATTGAGTATCTCGAAAGAGACGAACTTGGCGAGCTGATTGGAGATCAGCTCGCAGTACTTAGGAAGCTGACCAGCACAACTGCCCTGGTTGGTTCTCCTAAGGAACTTCCCAGCTCCGTTATACTGGGTTGGGAGAAAATCCCAGTGAAACCTCAACAGCCAAAACCCACTCGTTGCTACAATTGCCAGAAATATGGCCATCTGGCGAGGAAGTGTCGCGCTCCCAAGGTGTGCTCTAGCTGCGGGGCACCCGGCCACACCGACGCTGACTGCCAGGCGGCCGTTAAGAAGTGCGCGGCTTGTGGTGGCCCTCACTCCTCCTCCGACCGGCTTTGTCCCAAGTGGAGGGAGGAGTGCAGGGTGGCCAGGCTGCGGTCTAAGGAAAAGTTGACTTACAAGGAGGCTCTCCTTGCAGTCAAGACTCTAGAAAAAAACAACCAAGACCGAAACAAACAAGAAAAGAACAAACAAGACAAAAACGAACAAGAAAAGAACAATCAAGATATCAACAAAGAAGAACCTGATAATATTATCGAAGACCAGACAGAACAAGACCAAAAAGAAGAAGACGAAGAACAAGAAGTAGAATGGAAAGTAAAAACTAAAAGAAGAACAAAGAGAAAAAAGAAGACCAACCAATCAGCTTCGGCCGAAATAGCCTAACGGCGAAGAGGCCAGAAATCCCTAACAACTTTGAAAAGTCACTCACTTGAGACCTGAACCTCGGCGAGGTAGGTTCTCCCGGCTCCCCGCTCCTTCCCCCCGAGGTACCGCGTGACCATGATCATGATCACCCTAGCCCAGGCGAAGGTTGTGAGACTGATTCCGGTCAAGCACCCTTCGCGCAAGAAACTCAATCTTCTTGTGATTAAAGATTTTTTTGACCACATCGGACTAAAGGGGGTGACAGGGGTCGTCCGGAGTAGCGGTGGTACCCTTGTCATCACATTCGAGGAATGGGGGCAGGCCCACAAATTACCCTACCGAACGATTATCAATGGAGTCGACGTCATGTTTGACGCCTTACTTCAGGATAACTTAGTTTTGGGAGTCATTTCCCACTCTGAAATTGAGTATCTCGAAAGAGACGAACTTGCCGAGCTGATTGGAGATCAGCTCTCAGTACTTAGGAAGCTGACCAGCACAACTGCCCTGGTTGGTTTTCCTAAGGAACTTCCTAGCTCCGTTATACTGGGTTGGGAGAAAATCCCAGTAAAACCTCAACAACCAAAACCCACTCGCTGCTACAATTGCCAGAAATATGGCCATCTGGCGAGGAAGTGTCGTGCTCGCGAGGTGTGCTCTAGCTGCGGGGCACCCGGCCACACCGACGCTGACTGCCAGGCGGCCGTTAAGAAGTGCGCGGCTTGTGGTGGCCCTCACTCCTCCTCCGACCGGCTTTGTCCCAAGTGGAGGGAGGAGTGCAGGGTGGCCAGGCTGCGGGCTAAGGAAAAATTGACTTACAAGGAGGCTCTCCTTGCAGTCAAGACTCTAGAAAAAAACAACCAAGACCGAAACAAACAAGAAAAGAACAAACAAGACAAAAACGAACAAGAAAAGAACAATCAAGATATGAACAACGAAGAACCTGATAATATTATCATAGAAGACCAGACAGAACAAGACCAAAAAGAAGAAGACGAAGAACAAGAAGAAGAATGGAAAGTAAAAACTAAAAGAAGAACAAAGAGAAAAAAGAAGTCCAACCAATCAGCTTCGGCCGAAATAGCCTAACGGCGAAGAGGCCTGTAATCCCAAACAACTTGAACAGTCACCCGATGCCGTTCCCTATACACAACACAACCACCCCTCAACAAAAACCCAACAAACAATCATCCCCATATTAAAACTTAACTCCCCCATAACCATACCCAACAACCTCCCCCGAAATCAAACCAAACACCCCTCCAAACCCACATCCAACCACTCCTCCCAAACATAACCTAACTCGCCCAACCTATTAAAAAAATTCCACACCTAACCCTGCCCCAATCATACAGAACCACCACCTACCTACCAACCCCCACCCCCCGACTCAAAACCCTACGCCCCCAAACACCCTTCCCGAGCAAAACCCAACTCGCCCAATCAAAAAAAAAAAAAAAAAGAAAAAAGCCCCCCCCCCCATACATAACTCAACCAGCAACCAAGCATTCCCAACAACCACCCTCCTAAAAAAAAAAAACTTAATCCCCATAAACAAAATCCTAACATACCCATCCCATCCCAACATACAGATCACTTGGACGCCTCCCTTAGCCAATGACGTCGGGGAGGGGTGCATAGTACCTGTACACAAGCCCTCTCCCTCAAAGTATGAGACTATCCTCCCTCGAGAAACGGGGCCGTCCTTGCAGAAGTGACGCTGCTCGGGCCTCAATGAGTGAGGCCGTCCTCCCTCAAGGAATGGGACTGTCCTTGTAGAGGAAGTGACACCAATGACGTCCCGTGGGGAGTGCGCAATACCTGAAAAAGCCCACCCCGCAAATACAGAAGACCTGTATGAGCCCAAGGGGGAATAAAACAAAAAACCACTAACCAAACCTACAATCCTCCCAAAACAAAAACTAAACATACCGGACCTTACTAAATAACCCCCATCCACACTCCCCCCCCCCCCCCCAAAAAAAAAAAATAAGTAAAAATAGTAAATTTAATAATTAAATGAAACTGAACTGAACTGAACTCAACTCAACTTTCCATTAACCACACAAAACAAATGACCCCCTAAGCAATCCTACCACACCATAAATCAACTTAACCGACCTCCAAAGCCCCCCCCCCCCCCCACCAAAAAAAAAATAATAAATAAATAACTCAACTCCTCCAACCACATATCCATACCTACAATCCTAAGAAACTCATTACACTTGACCTTACTGTTCCTCCAGCTTGCTCCGTTCCTCTTTGACATAGCTCGAAGACTTTACCTTCACCTTTCTCCAAATAACTCTACAACTAACTACATTCCGTTTTCCCCTTCCTTGTCTTTCAGTGAGGGGTGCCACTGAGTCCGTCCACCAGGGCTTCCCTGCTTGCGCCACCGCCCAGTCGGGGCGATTCTTCCTCCGCTTCACGAACACAGCCTGAGCTCTAGACGACAACCAGACCACCCACGCTTGGCCCGTTCCCACTTCCGCCCCAACCCCCCCCCCCCCCCCCCCCTCGTCCTCGCTGTGTTGCAGCACCACCCACCCATCTGGGCGCATTGCCTACCCCCTCACGCAAGCGGTGTTTAAGCCACTGCACCTTTCCTCTCCTAAAATTCACTTCAATCCTCCCTTTATCCTTCCCCCGTCACTAACCTTTAAGTTAAGTATGTCCTACATTATCGGTTGGCGGGCTACTATACGTGGATTGGATGTCATCAGTACTTGGTACACTAGGTTTCTGTTTGTTCTCCAAATTTCGCTGGTAGTCAAAATTTTTACATAATGTGTTATGATGATCCCGCCCCCCCCCCCCCCCTTTGGCACTTTCTGCAGGTTTGCAGCTTGACACTGCAGAATTTTTGCGAGGCGTTTCCTCATGCATGGTAAGCAGTTTTAATTCTTTCAATTCGCTCACTTCCATTTCTGTATTTTGTACATGGCGAGTCGTTATGGGAACCCCCGCAGAATCTACAACCCGTCTGTTATTCTTATTTGGTTTTGTCCTTGTGTCCGCGGTAAAGTAAGTTCCTAAAGGTCGTTCCTTCAGACGGTCAAGAGGGTGTAATCTGAATATCAAGCTTTGACCACTTACTGGATTTTTGGTGGGTTTTAACCTCATGTGAAATGAGGTTTCGTAGTCCTTCATTTGGTCGTGCAAGGTTAAAGTAGTTCTTTTCATACTTGGGGCAAAGTTGTCTTATGGTTGTGATTGATAATCTATACTGGAATAATGAGGCAACCATCCATTCACAGCAGGAGTAGTCAGGTTTGTTTTTTATGCTTCTGGTCAGATTCAGCATTTTTAGTGTAAAGGTTTCTAAATCTCCCCGTGTGTGTTTAGGTTGACCTAAATTTACTATATTTTGTAATGTTTAATTTTCTCTTCATCCCCATACGTCTCTAATAGTATCCAGTACGCTTTGGTAATAGACATTATTGAGCTATACCCCTTAATTAAATCAAAAGCCCGACCCTTTAGTTGTGTTTTGAGATATTGCAGTTCTGTGACAGGTTCTAAGTCAAGTCAACTCTCTATCTGCGCTTCAAACTGGTCAATGAAAGCTTCATATTCGACGAGTTCTCCCAAAAAGGTAGGAAGCTGGATACTGGGAAGTTTGGGTCTTGTTGAACTGACACTGAGTGGGTGCTTGTGTAGTAGAGCCACCGGTGGTTTGAGCGACTGATGTACTCACTGTTGATCTTAACCAAGTTGGTAAAGTGCCTTAAGGTAGTAATAATTTGTCTGTAAGACTATCTCGTCATCAGTCTCTCAACTGTGTCTACCGTGTTATAAGCTTTGTCATAATTCGCCCATCTAGTTTCTAAGGGTTTAATGGCAGTTTGTAGTTCTATTACGTCTACAGTTGGTTGTTTAAGTAAAGTTTTAGTTTCTCGAGTCGGATGTCCTTCACAGGTAGAAGTGAACGTTTACTCGTTTCTAATTCAATGGTTATAATTTACTGCAAGTTATTCTCAATGAAGTATTTAATCGTATTTCTGAATTTTAGCTGGAAAGGGATTGGCGCCAATACTGAGAAACTGCACATATGGTGTATTCTAAAATTTCTTTTTAAGTCGGTTGTTAGTGTTACTAGCAACTCTGTTGTACTGGGGAGCTGTAATGTTAAATCTGTTTCCTGGAGGGTGATTTCGATGTTCAGTCAGTCCAAAAGCAATATGGGAGTTACATTAATTATGAATCTGTTCTATTAAATTTAGGATATTATTTACAATATTTGATGGTATGTATTCATCTTCAACATCGTTCCCTCCAAGGAACAGGATGGTTAAATCGCGAGGCAATCTTAACACACCAGTAAGTATGAGGTTGGATTCAAAAGTGGAAACTTTCGCACCCGGGATCGAAACATTTTGATGTTCGCACCGTTTACCGACTCGGTGGAATGTGGTACCAGACTATGTCCCACAACAGCCACTAATTTATTTGTTCCCATTTGTATTTATCATCAGTCAAATAATTAAATAATTATGAAGTACTAAAATAATGAAGTATATGTTAGTACAGGAAACAAGTTAATTAATAAAAGTTAAACATTGGAACCCCTGGTTCGTAGCCGGGTCGAAGGACCAAGCTATATTATTTTTCGACACGATTGTCCAAGTCGCCCTTCGTACGCCAGAAAATTAACACACACACACACACACTGTAATTGTAGAATACCTCTCTCGTAATGGCATTTATCATCCACTGAAAGAAGGTAAATACTGGACTGTAGATAATTATGGCCTGCCTGTTTGCCGATATACATGATAATCCTTCCCCGTATGTTTTTATGGCATAAATGCAATGAGAACTTGCTGGATGTTTGGTGATCACACGGCGAAATGCTATCCTATAATTTCCCCATGCACGATATACTACTGGCCAGAAGTTATAATATAGGGTACTTAGCCTTGGTGGATAGCAAGCCTCTTGTCCTGTTTAGCGGGCCTGGAGTTACTCCAGGTCTCGGTGTACGTCGTAAATATTTGGTAAAAAGTTAATAATGTCTGGTATTGTAATTAGGTACACTCGAGGGTTTCTGTCTCACGGCGGTTTGTGCCTACTCCACGTTGTGTACCACACTCCTCGTCTTCTGGGTTCACACTACCCCTTTTCAGTTTCTGCACCTCGGCTGGTTGCCTCGGTGTTGGTATGAAGTACGCGGAGGAATACACAACACGTTACGTTCTTACACATTGTTATGATTACTACTTTAGTCATGAAAATAATACTAAACTAAGTAATTCTTAGTTACAGTACCAAAGCCAAAATATTTACGATTATTTGCACATATACATGAGTATATGTTGATAACCACAAGGAAACACGAAGTTCCCAAGTCGTGTAATTCACATCTTCAGGGGCGAGTACAAAGGAGTAATACTTGACAAGGCTAATATATACAGTAGAGGAGAGTGAAATCAAGTTCCTAGGGGACAGCAGGTGCCCACAGTGTTTTGGTCAAAAGGCAGTGACCCAACCCTTATTAATCTTCTTAAAAAAAATGACCATGCCATCTCTAAGCACATCAGCTGTCAGTACTGTAGTCAGGTCGGTTACAGGACAAAATCCCAGTCTTATAAATAAAAGTCTCATATTTAAAAATAAACTTATTCAAAATTCGAGTCTCAAATAAAATAAATAAAATAAAATTCAGTTTCATAAATAAAAGTCTCATATATATAAAAAGAAACAAACTTTTAAAAAAAATTTAAAGTCAAATTGATACAATAAACAATATTCAATATATAAATTTATTTCATGCTCACAAAATTATGCTCCATTTATGTAAACATAATTATGAACAATCACTTGAAACGAATGCATGCTCCAACACCCTGTAGGAACTCCTCTACACTTTTAGATGAGAATTGGCGATCTGAACACAAGTTGACAAGGCGTTCTTTAAAGGTTTTCTGAGCTCTGCGGACACGTTTCTGTGGTCGTTCACCAATCTGGTCTTGAAGCATTGTTGTTGTTGCAGCTAGTGCCTGATTCTTTCTGAAGGCCTCGATCACAGTCCATATGCTTGGATGCTGGTGACCGATGAGAGAACGGAAGGAATTGTTCCAACCTTCGCAGATGATGTTGGTCCTATCACCTCGAGTTATGGTGGATTCAAAGACATTCCATACAGCAGGGGGGGGGGGGGGGGGGAGACAGCAGGACGATGTCGCAGGCGAACAGGTGGAAGTGGATTGTTGGGGTTTGCAGGTGGGGCTTGAACTCCATACCAGCAATGGCATCATGCAGTGGAAGCCAGGGTCGGATTAAGACCCTTAGAGGCCCTAAGCACTTAAAAGATTTTTGGTGCCCCCCCCCCCCCCCATATATATGTAATTCAAAATATAAACAATAATAAACCATAAAATAAAATGTTATTTTTCGAAATTAAACACGTGATAAAATAAATTTAGTCACTGACACCACCACGTGACGAAAAAAAACACACGCTGTCCTCAGGCTCCTCACCACCACCATGGCACCATGTACAAAAAAATGCACATGGAGATATCACCAGCACCACGTAAATTGATGTAATGAACTACAAACTCAGTTATCACCACCAGTCCACCACCATTTGATAAATAAAAATCAGAAAATACATGCATAGTCAAAAGCAGCACTATACACCCCGTTTGGCCATTTTCACGGGTTTCATGATATTTCATAAGCACTACCAATCCACAAAATTATGAAACATTAATTATATTATTTGTTGTCAGTGTCACGAAAATTGAAAGGAGGGGGGGAAAGAGAGAAATAAAAGAACAAAAATCAGCTTACTTACAAAGTTACAATGTTAGCACGTGTGTTGTTGGCACACTGAACGCTGAGTGAGCTACTGAGCGCCACTGCACTCACTCTCGGACTCGGTGGACGACTGAACGGGACAGCCGACATGACCAAGGCGGCCGGGCAAGACAAGAACGTTCACGCGAGCCTCCGTGGACCATGGGGCAGTTACCAGATCCTAATTTTGTTGTGCTGTATCCCCAAGATTAATGTATATCATTAACTTCTATAATTGCTATTTATTATTATTAATGTATATATATGTATGCATGTATTTTTTTCATTTAATGTGTGGGCCTCTTTTTGTGAACCCTGGTTCAGCTGCACCATTTGCACCATATGGTTCATGGTAAATCCGGCTATGGAAAATTTATGTGGTGCCCCCCTTCCCTTGATGCCCTAAGCACGTGCTTATTTTGCTTAATGGTTAATCCAGCCCTGGTGGAAGCAAAGCCAGTCCATCCAGCATGCCACAGAACTTGTTTACATTTTCATTAGATTTGGTCCTAGATCTTGAATTTTGCGCCATGTGCTCCGAGTTTGATAGTAGAAACACCGTTGAACTGTTGTGTGCTCCCCAATGACACTACTCACAGCATTGATTGTTGCCTGTTCGAAGTCTGTTATAATGGTGCTGGGGTCTGGGTAGCAGCCAAGATGTTCACATTGGGTTATTACTGCCTGGAGCAGCTCCTCGTAGATGGATTGGGTTTTGTCTGGCAGCAGAGCATAAACACAGGACACAGAAGTCTTACCTAGAAGTATCCGGATGACATACACTTGCTTGAAGATTTTGGGCGACATGGCAAAAGTACCATCCATGTGCCATTGGCTACTTCTTAAAAGGAGACGAAGAGATGCTTCAGTAGCGAATATGATGACTCGGTCATTAGTATCAGCACCACTATCATGTATCAGAAATGGCCTCGGATGGTTACCTCCTGTTTCAGTCCACTCTTCATCCAAGTGAAGTTCTGCAAGAGAGGAGGGTTCCTTGGGTCTACAACCACGCCTCACCCGCCTAATGTCACGGCGTATGGTATCCGGCTTCCCAGCTCTGGCACGCACTTCATCAGTGGCCTCCAACATGGCATCCGCAAAAATCTGAGTAGTTTTGGCTTTCTTTGTTCGAGAATCATCCTTGATCTGATGGCGTAGTTTGACAACTGCCATTCTCCTACTATTCTGCTTCCTTTTATAGTTTTAGAAAAGGGGTTTACCGATCATTGATAAATCAGTAGGCAGTTTCATAAGTTACTTGTAAGAGGATCTCAGATTCTCTTCAGTATCTATGATGTTTACAGGAAATGTAACTTTTTTCTGCGAGTTTTATCCTGTGATTTTTTTACCTGGATTCAGGTGACCCAACCCTCTCACCTGGTTACAAATCATCTTTTGCTCAAAATTATCCAGTTTGTACATACCATTACTCAAATTCACGTTGACAGATTCGGTATACATAAGAACATAAGGAGTCTGCAATAGACCGGTTGGCCTGTGCATGGCAGTTGCAGTCGAGAGATACTACCACTCTATCATCCATGAATCTATCCAGCCTCCTTTTGAAACTTTCCAGCGTTCCAGCACTTACTACAAAGTTACTTAGCTTGTTCCACTCGTCCACCACCCTATTTGTGAACCAGTTCCTATCTCCCTCCTAAATCTAAACTTATCCAACTTAAATCCCTTGCTCCGAGTCCTATCCTGCTCGGATATTTTAAGAACTTTATCTATATCCTTTATTGATTCCTTTCAACCACTTAAATACTTCTATCATATCTCCCCACACTCTTCGTCTTTCTAGGGAATGCAAGTTTAATTTTTTTAACCTATCCTGGTATGGAAGGTTTCTAAGTCCTGGAATCATTTTCGTCATTCTTCGCTGCACCGACTTTAGTGAATTGATATCCATTCTATAATAAGGGCACCAGAACTGAACCGCATAATCGAGGTGCAACCTGACTAGCGCAAGATATAGTTGCAATAAGACCTCTGCACTCTTATTACTTACACTTCTTGATATAAAACCCAATACTCTGTTTGCCTTATTTCGAACATTAACGCACTGTTTTCTAGGCCGTAGGTCCGGGCTTACAAGTACCCCTAGGTCTCTTTCACAAGTCGACTTCTCTAGGTTGATGTTGTTAAGGCTGTATACATGGACAGTATTTGTTCTTCCAATATTAAGTATGCTGCACTTGCTGGTGTTGAACTTCATTTGCCATTTTTCAGACCACCCCTGCAGTTTATTTAGACCCTCCTTTAGTGCATTTGCATCCTGCCCTGAATTAATCTGCCGCCCTATTTGGGGTCATCCGCAAACTTGCTTATGTCACTGCTGATCCCAGTATCTAAATCGTTTATGAAGATATTGAACAAGAGTGGGCCTTGTACTGACCCCTGGGGAACCCCACTGGTTACACAGCCCCACTCAGATTTAACACAATCTACGCTAACCCTCTGCGTTCTATCGGCGAGCCATGATTTTATCCAATTTAAAACTTTCCCCTCGATACCACGAGCCTTAATTTTTCTCAGAAGCCTGTGATGCGGTACTCTGTCAAATGCTTTGCTAAAGTCTAAGTAAATGACATCGCAATTTACTACGTCATTATCTACTACCTCGAAGACTTTCCTAAAAAACGTCAGCAGGTTATTAGACAAGATGTCTAATAGACAAGGTGTCTAATGATTTTGTAAATATATTTACAAGGGGTCCACGAATCTGTTCCCTACACTCTTTCAAGACTCGAGGGAAAATTTCATTCAGCCCTGGGGATTTTGTCTTCTTTAATTTATTTATCCTCTTAACAACATCCCCTTTTCTGATAGTGATATTCTTTAATTTCTCTTCTTCCTTTCCCCAAAATATCAGTTCCACCTCTGGAATTTCCTCGCGAATTTCTTCTGTGAAAACTGATAAGAATTAGCTGTTCAATGCTTGGCTTATTTCTTCACTGCCATTTACCACTTCCCGCCTCCCTGACTTTAAAGGCCCAACTTTGTCCTTGACCTTTGTTCTATATACCCAGAACAATTTCTTGGGATTCGCCTTGGACTCTCTTGCTATTTTGATTTCATAGTCTCTCTTTGCTTTCCTTACATTTTTCTTAACATTCCTAGATAGTTCACTTTACCTATTTCAGAGCTGCTCCTCCCCTCCCTTTAATTTCTTATAAATTCCATTCTTTGTTCCTATGTCATGTTTAAGTTTTCTGGTCAACCACCTTGGCTCATTCTTATTTGACCTAATTTTTCTGTATGGTATATTTTGTTCTTGTACTTTTTGTAGTATACTAGTGAATATATTATAGTAATGATCAATTGTCGTGTCATCTATGACCTCACCCATTCCTACTGGGGACTGACGTGACTGTTCCCAGGTGACCTCACCTAGGTACCTTCTTAACCCCTGATAATCCGCCAACCGAAAGTTTGGGACTCTGACCATATTGTCATTGTTTTTCGTTTCCCAATTTAGGGCGAAACTGATTTCTCTGTGATCATTGCTACCTAGTTCTTCCCCTACTGTGATATCTGATAATATTTTCTTTATTTGTTAATACTAGGTCTAATATATTGTCATCTCTAGTAGGTTCTGAAATTAGTCTTTTCAAAAAATTGTCCTGTACTGCGTCTAGGAAGTCTTCAGATTCATAGTCACCTAAAATGTTTTCCCAGTCAATATTTCTGAAGTTGAAATCCCCCATAATGCACAGGTTTTTATATTTTGCTGCCCTACTCATTTCCTGCCATATGGGTTGAGCTGCTGCTTTCCCAAGGCTTGGGGGCCTGTAAATCACTCCTATAATTAGTTTTTCTCTTCCTTCCATGATTTCTACGAATACAGACTCGCTTCCTCTTTCACCCTTTATTGAATTATTAATACAACATTTTAATGTATCCCTGACGAAGAATGCAACCCCTCCCTCTTTCCTACCTTCCCTGTCCTTGTGAAAAAGGTTGTACCCTTCTATGTGGTCATCTGATAAAAAAATTTTGCTCACCAGATTCATCCAAGTTTCGGTGATTGCTATGATGTCTACATTCTCGGTACATGCAACCACTCTCAGCAAGTCTATTTTATTTTTAACGCTCCTACTGTTTGTATAGTATACATTTAAACCTACCAACCCTGGTCCTGTTTTACCTGTAGAATATCAAATTGCAGGTTACAAATTATTCCATACCGATAGGCAGATTAGGAAAGGAGGCGGGGTAGCAATCTATGTCAGGAATAATCTGAAGTGTGAAATAAATAAGGAAATAAAAACCGAGCGGAATACAGAAACAATTTGGTAAGAATTAATCGACGGTAGGGAAAAATTAATCACAGGAGTAATATATAGACCTCCCAATCTTGATTGAGTTAATGAGCGACATAACTGGGATGAAATGCGCAGGGCTTCCATACACAACAAAGTCTGTATAGTAGGCGACTTTAACCTTGGCCAAATAGATTGGACTGACCTTACAGGTAACTCAGAATCAGAGGATTTTCTTGAAACAATCCAGTACTGTTTCCTAAGTCAACATATAATCGAACCCACCCGGGGTGGTAATATACTCGATTTAGTTCTGTCGAACAGAGAAAACCTCATTAGTCATGTCGAGGTAGGGAACGAACTTGCAAACAGCGGTCACAAAGAAATTAGATTCCAGTTAGATTTTCAGGGCAGCCGTTAGGAAAATTCCACAAAAGTCCCATATTTCAGAAGGGCAAACTTTGATAGTGTGAAGAGGCAGTTGAGAGAAGGGGTATCACACTTGGGGGTGAACTACTTGGACCTGACAATTGAAACCGACCTGATAACGAGATCTGAGGTTGCCGAGTACCACAACAAATTAAATAATGAACAAAGGCAGAACATACCATACAAAAAACTCAGATCAAACAACAATTACCCTAAATGGATAAATAATTATTCAAAGAACATTATTGGTCAAAGGAAGGCTATAGGTAGGAGGATAAATCATGGCAAAATTTACCTAAGGGATTATTATAAGGTATTGGCCGGTAGGGTCAAGACCGAGATAAGGAAAGCAAAGAGGAATAATGAGCTGAGGATAGCAAGGGAGGCGAAGACAAATCCCAAGGGATTCTATCAAATGTATCAAACTAAAACACGAGAAAAGACTTGGCCAATACAGTCAGATACCAGCGAGCTAACTGATAACGACGGAGAAATGAGCAATAATATGAATAAATATTTTTCAACAGTTATAAAAAATTTAAACATGATACCCGAGGCACCGACTCTATTCAAAGATAGTGAAGAAACAAATGAAGCACGATAGTAGTGCTAGTAACGAGGTTAGTAAGCAAATAGACAAACTAAAGCCTAATAAGTCGCCTGGTCCTGATGAGATATTTGCCAGAGTATTAAAGGAATGTAAGGAAGAGCTTAGTATGCTCTTAGCAAAGTTGTTTAACTTGTCCTATAAAGCAGGTGTTGTACCAGAATCCTGGAGGATAGCGAATGTTATACGGATTTTCAAGAAGGGCGATATATCACTATCCTCTAACTCCCGTCCAATCAGTCCAACATCAATTGTAGGCAAATTACTGGAATCAATCATTTCAAACTCTCTTCGAAACCACCTGGAGAAGCACAAATTGATCAGTGATTCCCAGCATGGCTTCACAAGCGGGCGTTCATGTCTAACTGATCTATTAACATTCTTTTCATCAGTTTTCGAATCGGTGGACGAGGGGCACAATTATGATGTGGTATATCTCGATTTTAGCAAAGCCTTCGACCGAGTCCCCCACGAAAGACTAATAAGAAAGGTAGAAGCACATGGCATTAAAGGTAATATTCTAAAATGGATTAGGGCGTGGTTACAGGACAGGAAACAGTGAGTGAGCATTAAAGGCACTAAATTCCATTGGAGCAACGTCACTATTGGAGTTCCCCAAGGCTCAGCACTTGGACATTATTATTTATTATATACATAGACGACATAGATATCGGCATTGACAGCAACATTAGTAAATTTGCTGATGACACTAAAATAGGACGCGAAATTAAATCCAACGAGAACTGAGCAAGACAACAGGAAGATCTAAACAAATTTTTCGAATGGTCTGAAAAATAGCAGATGAAATTCAATGTGGACAAATGTAAAGTACTCAGTATAGGAGACGTAAACAGGGAAACCAGTTACCAGATGAACAACGATGCCATTGAGAAATCCGAATGCGAGGGAGATCTAGGAGTAGCGATATGTAGGAATCTTAAGTAAACAATGTGTTTTTGGCGTAACAAAGTACTTGGGTTCATACAAAGGAGTGTTAGTTACAAGACTAGCGAAGTCATCCTTAAACTGTATCTTCCGATTGTGAGACCGCATCTGGATTACGCAGTTCAGTTCTGGTCACCGTATTACAGAATGGATATAGAATCCTTGGAAAGAATTCAGGGGAGAATGACAAGACTAATCCCGGGCATTAAGAACCTTGAGTACAGAGACAGGTTAAAGCGTCTTAATTTGCACTCCCTCGAGAGACGTAGAGCAAGGGGCGACATGATAGAGGTGTATAAATGGAAGTCAGGGCTAAAAAAGGGGACATTACAAAGGTACTCAAACTATCCAACCAGGAGCGAACTCGTAACAATGGTCTTAAATTAGACAAATTTAGATTTAGGCGCGAAATTGGTAAACACTGGTTTCGTAACAGTAGTGGATGAATGGAGCAAGTTACCAAATATCATCATTAACTCGAATACACTGGATAGCTTCAAACATAGGTTGGATGCTTATATGAGCAATAGGGGTTGGGTGTAAATGGGACTGCCCAGTATGGGCCAATAGGCCCACTGAAGTTTCCTTCATTCTTATGTTCTTGTCCTGAGTAACCAATTTTACTTCCCAGGACCTGCTTGTTTTTTGACTCCCACTTTCCCCGACCTCCCTCTACTGGCGAAATCCACCCTTTTGGAGTGACAATTTCACGCTCCAGGGATACAGACAACGTCTTCATCCCCGCACGAGACACGTGTACTGCGTCACGACTGTACAGGTATTCGTTGCCATAGAATCGTTGCCAGCTATCAATGAATATTTAATGAGACTGGATTCTATAATGTTCCTACTGACAATTAAATCCGTGGCACACCCAGGGGATTTTCCTGTTTGCCCGGAACCCCCCCCCCCCCCCCCCTCCAGGAACTGCATGGTGCGACCAACCCATACCTGACCTGGCGAAACCTTAGTAACACGAAGGTTGGGTCAGCTTACCCGACCTCATCCCACGCCACGGTAACTTTCACCACCTCTGCCATTCCTATGCACCTGAATGCACTTAATATACAGCGGTATAGTTCAGTAAATTCATGTATTTTGAAATTGTGTAAAGAAATCTTTTTTTTTTTATGTCTAATATTATCCTATAATATAAGTCTATATACAAAGATTGGGATGCTAAATTACACCGTCTTCAACCTCGGATTATTTCCTAAGATTTAGTGCAAATGGCGTCAAATATTTGTCAGATTTCTTAAAGAATTCCATATACAAGTTGCTTAATACTGGTGAAACCCATTGCCATACCAAATTTTTTAGCATAATATTCTCCATTGAATTCAAATTTACAATCCTCAATACAGTACAAGTTCGATGAAATCATCTTTCGAAACGGGCAATGAAATATTATCCAGGAAATCTGTGAGGAATTCCAGTGAATCATCGACTGGGACACCTGCTGTCCCCTAGGGACTTGACCTCACTCTCCTCTACTGTATATATTAGCCCTGTCTAGTATTACTCCTTCCTGGGGACCTGCACCCTAGAGGTGTATTCGTCCTTGGGTCCCCCCTGTAACTGTTCACCTCCACCGGTGGGGTTTGTGAACACGAAAGGGGGTAGGAGCAGAACCCACCCCTCCGCCGAGCCTTCCTGGGAAACCGTGATCGTGCGTGTTCCACCTAGGAAGGGGGTCGCAAATCCTTAATCCTCCACCCATCCCCCGATTAGGTACACATCAAGTTCACGCCTATAAGTGAGCATTTACAACAATAGGGATATAGGTTCCCCTAACGGGGTTACTAGGTGAGTGACACAGGAACCACCCTACGACCATTCGACCAGCAAGTGGCGGTGGGGGGTGTTGTAATTCCTGTGTTTAGGTTGCTCGCCTGGATAGGTAGGGCAACTGTACAAAATTACAATAAGACTGATGTCACGGAGAACGACCATATGCAATGACTAGGACAACCGGAAATAGGATACGGGTACGCTCCCTTTTGGGGGGCGTATCGGAAAAACGCAAAGAGGAACTGGGTATACTACTGTGTGCCCAGTTAAACATCAAATTTGCCGCACTAATAGAAACAAAGGACTCTTACATAGTCCTTTGTCTTGAAGAAAAAGATGTAGACAATATGCTCTCAGATGAATCAACAAAGAAATTAAAAGAACACGGATTCGAAATTGTAATACCACCTCAACTACGAGCCAAAAAATCCATAGTGATTAAAAGGGTAGATAAGAGCATACTGAAACAAACACCAAATGATATTGCCAATAATATACAAGAGAAGAACGCATGGGCCAGAGTCGAGGAGGTTGTGCTAATGCCTGGTGCTCCTACCATGATGAAGGTCAGGTTTGGAGAGATCTCCATGGCACAAAAAGCCCTAGAGAATGGCCTGTGTATTTCCCATTATCATCTGACAAAACATCAAATTGAGCAGGAGGAATTTTTTCCAATAACACCCTGTTGGAATTGCTACAAATATAATCATCTAGCTGCAAACTGTCCACTAAAAGATAAGAAGTACTGCTCTGAATGTGCAACAGAGGGCCATACATTCAGAGAATGTAGCAACAAAGATAACCCAAAATGCCTGAACTGTAATGGGGAACATCGAACACTAGCAGCGCGTTGTCCCATAAGAAAAGAAATAATTAGAAACCTGAGAGAAAAGGAAAGAACAAATAAGAAGATTGAAACAGACCCCAACAAAACATATGCAGCAATTGCAAAGCTGCAAGATACCACATCTAAAGTACTGAAGAAAACTAAAGAAAATCCCCTCATGCAGCCGACATACCTCAATCTGAGTGAAGGATTACCTTTCACTATCCTAACTAGTATCATACATGCACACCTCAATAATATTGCAAAACCAGGAACATTCGGAAAAACGATTAGAGAAATGTTTGCGGCAAACAATCTGCCAGAGGTAAAATTTCCAGACGACGCCCCCTCAACAGAAATATTTAAAATCGTCACCGAGAGTAGCCTGGGAGCAATGAAACCACAGGAGCACAAAACCAAACAATTCACAGAAGAAACCGTCATGGAAACAGACCCTATCACCCAAGAAGTCACACCACACCGCAAATCATCAGACTCCACCACTCAGCAAACAGAGAAATCACTACCTGCAAAAGTTGATCCGACCAAAGCAAAATTAAGAAAAGAATCCCACTCTGGCCATCGTGCCCCCCCATCTTCACCAAGCGATGTGCAGCCAGCAGACTTAGGCAATGAGATCGGCATCCGCTTTTATTCAGTCAACACACCACCTACAATATCAAATGACAGACTTCTGCAGGAAATCAAGGAAGGCACTGTAAAATTCACCTACGAAGACGATAGGGTAGAAGAAACCTATATAGACCAATTAATAACTGCAGGACTTTTAAGTACCAAATATAATAGGATCGAAAGAGTGGATGTCACCAAGTTTAAGAAAATCAGAACGGGACTCAAGGAGGAAAGGAGTAGACACTCACCAGGAGATGCACGAGTTAGCAAACATCCTACACCAAGTTCGCGGGATCCACGATTACACAAACTAAATTATTAAAGATAATCCAGCACAACGTCCTTGCCTGGAATTTGATGAGGAAATCAGAACTCACCAATATATATAGCACAATAGATCCAGACATTATTCTTATCAACGCGCATGGTCGGAAAAAAGGTGATAAAATCAAGATTTTTAACTATCATGTACATCAAATGAACATCCATGATGAACCACACGACGGCATAGCAATAGCTATAAAACGCAACATACAGTATAAAATCATAGACAACTTTCATAGCAACTTTCTTGCAGCCGAAGTAAACACAACCAGAGGCCCAATATTAATTGGAACGTCTTATTTAACATTTAGAAGGCCAGTATTCCCTACAGGTGATATTTTAAAACTAATGAGACAAAATAAACCAGCATACTTTATAGGAGACCTCAATGCAAAACACACAACCCTAGGAAATAATATCAGAAACCCAGGAGGAAAAATTCTACATGCTTTCATCGAACACGGGACAATAACTCACCTTGGGCCCGACTTCGCAACTTACGTATCAGCCGGTAACACTGGGAAACCTGATATTGTTTTAACCAACAGGCATCACCATCTCAATGTACATTTAAAAGCTGGACCCACAACAACCAGTGATCATTTACCCATAATAGCAACTTTATCCACGTCTCCGATACAAATTCCATCAATCCCAAGATTTTCACTTAATAGAGCAAATTGGGACAAATTTAAATTGGATCTCAGCAAAAACGAACCAACACTCCTACACAATAAAGACACAACTGAGATCGACAAATCATTGGACAAATGGTACAATGAAGTAACATCAGCAATGCAAAACAATATCCCAAAAACAACATACCGTACACTACCACATGCACAATTAACACATGAAGAGAAAATGATACAAACTAGATTTACCAATCTATATGAATTCACTAAAACACACGGGTGGAACAATGACATCAGAATATTATACAGGAATTTAAAAGAAGAACTGAAAGAAATAAGTAAGAACAAATACAATGAAACATGGAACAAGCTGATTCAGGACACACAAGCAGATCACAGAAACCCAAAAGCATTCTGGAAAAAAATTAAAAACCTAATGGGAACTAATTCGGAAGACACGAGTTATATTAAGGACAAAAATGGTAGAAAAGCAACAGAACCACATGAAAAAGAGCCAATATTTAGAGAATTTTGGAAAAACATTTTCACAATCAACGACGAAGATAATAGAAGCTTCTGCCAAGAAACTGAACAGGCTACCAGAATATATTTGAACCAGAACACAGAGAAATGGAAACCCACAGAAAAAATTAACCTCAACTCTTTAAACATCAACAACTCAATAATTGCTCCTCTAACTCAAAATGATATTGTAAAAACAATAGCAAGTTTTAAGAATAAAGCACCTGGCATAAGCCAAATTAATAAAGTCGTACTACAAAACATTCCTCAGAATATGATCGAACAGCTCAAAAATATATACAATGCCTCACTTGCAACTGGCTTTTTTCCTACCAAATTTAAATTAGCCAAAATCAGACTCATCCCGAAAGCAGGAAAGAACCATACTCAAGCAGAAAACTACAGACCCATCTCACTACTGGAAACACCCGGGAAAATATTGGAAAAAATAATTAACCACAGACTCAGAAATTTTCTTGACCAAGAAAATAAATATAATCCGAGACAGCACGGCTTTCGAAAAAACCGAGGAACCAATACAGCAATAGCTTTAATATACGAGTCAATCGCAAATGCTGCAAGTAACAAAGAACAATGTAATATAATTTTAAGAGATGTTTCAAAATCGTTTGACAAAGTCTGGCATGAAGGAATGAAGTATAAAATAATCAAATTGGATATGCCTACCAACATCACAGCACTACTATGTAATTTCTTCGATAACAGAAAGGCTAAACTTATCATTGACAACCACCTAGGACAAACCTTCAACCTATATAGCGGAGTTCCCCAAGGCAGCAACATATCACCAACATTATTCACTGTATATACGGCAGATATGCCGCAACCACGGCAATCAGAATATATAGCATATGCAGATGATGTTACACAGATAATCAGGTACCCGGGAAAATCCAAACAAATGATGGCCATTAGAACATGCAGAGAAATAGAGTTAATAAACAACTATGAACGAAAATGGAAGATAAAAACCAATGTCCAAAAACTCCAAATAATTCACATCGCAAAAATGAACCCATGCCCTATTATCATTAACAATCAACAAATACCATATGTTGCCAAGGGAAAAACACTAGGACTCAAGATTTCCAGAAGCGGAATAATCCCTCACATCAATGAAAGATTAGCTATGGCAAGATCACAACTTACAAAACTTAGAAGATTCCGCCAATTGAACACCAACACGCAATTGCACCTATATAAAGCACTGATCAGGCCACACTTAGAATACCCTCCGATACCTCTGAACACAATTGCAAGAACTAATCAGCTGAAATATCAAGCAGTGCAAAATACAGCCCTCAGAAGAGCGGCAAAACACCAACCACCATACACACAAACAGTACAAGACATACACACAGAACACGGCATAGACCCACTCAACATCAGAATACACACCCAAGCAAATGCAATATGGGAAAAAATCCAACAAGAACAGGATCCCATACTTAGCAAACTAATTGATGAAAACAACAATATATCACATAGATGGTGGCCTAGAAGTAGGAAAAATGAAATTGAAGAACCAGAGCCTCTATATACAAAATAACAACAAAACAACAATAAAAAACACAACAAATATGAACCAAAAGATGGGCCCAACTCTCCAGACACACAAGGACCTGGAGGGACCCCACAAATAAACAAAGACCAAAATAGTTCACAAAAAAAAAAAAAAAAAAAAAAAAAAAAAAAAAAAGATGAGGATCATCCCTACAGTGCCACAAGGACCTGGAGGGACCCCTCACCCCTACCCTAAGATAATATGCCTCATGGACACTTAGAATAACTTAGCTTGGCTGAGACCGGCCTTCCCTAACACCTTGAACCTCTAATGCAGCACAGTTACGGAAGACAAAAAAACCCGTCTCCGCAAGGTGGATAGCCCACCTGCTGTTAACCTTCTCCTTTACTTCCCACTTCTGAACTTTACCTTGTACTTTATCCTTCTCCTACTCTTAGAGCTATGCTCTATTCTCTCCGTACAACCAACCAACCAACAACTCCTTCACCACTTCTCGCATCGCTCCTGAACCGAGAAGACCTCCCAACAAGACCTCCTGCTGAACCCGGAACTCTGAAGACCGCCTTCTCCCCTGCGCCATTGTTGGCCATCTTCCCGGACCGGACCACCAGGACTGTCATCGTCCACAACTACTCACGAGCGTTCTCGGTTTGTCGAGCATTAGCCTGCCCTCCCCACTGGCAGTGTGAGTGACCCACACTCCAGCTGGAGAGCAGTTATAGCGCGATATTCCCGGCGTGGTTTGAGCTCTTTTCCTTCTACTACTATTTTTCCTTTTTCGCTCTGGCCTAGGGACCTGCACCCTCAAAAAGTGTATTCGTCCTGCGGTCCCCCCTGTAACTGTTCACCTCCCTCCCAGGAGATTGTGAACACGAAAGGGGGTCGGAGCAAAACCCTCCCCAGCCGAGTCTTTCCAGGAAAACCGTGATCGTGCGGGTCCACCTGGAAAGAGGGTAGCAATCCTTATCCTTCCCAATAGGCACACTTAGCTCACGTCTATAAGTGAGCAGTCACATACACTAGGAAGTAGGCTTCCCCAATCGGGGCTCCGGGAGAGAAGCTCAGGAACCACTCTACGACCACCAGCCAGTGGGGAGTGCTGGAATTCCTCTGCTATTTACTCAAACGGAATAGGTAGGATCTCAAAAAAAAAAAAAAAAAAAAAAAAAAAAAACAACGGTTATGGAGCGCGTACGCCCTCCTAACCGCGATCCCCGCCTGAACCGCCAACCTGACGACCCGAACTACGACAGGCTCCGCACTGAGAAAGCAGACCAGCTACGCGCCTTCAATGAAGCCCTGAAAAGTAAGGACAACATCACCACCTCCAACAACTCCACCACCACTGCTACCGCCACTGAGGACAACTGGACGAAGGTAGAAAACAAGAAACGCCGACGTGCCTTTTCGGGAAACGAATGCCGTCAAGCAGCCCCCAAGGCACCCATCACCACCACCAGCTCACCCTCAACGACACTGCCAAAATTCCGGATCACGAAAACGGACCACCACCGTTACTTCAACCAAGCTAGACCCCGCCCAGAAACTGATGAAGTCGGTAGTCCTCCGGTACCCGAAGGAACTACCTCTCGAACCCCTGGAGAACCACCCGAAGATTTTAAAAGCCGAGAGATGCTCTCCCATGTCCGACAAGACGGCCACCACGAAACAAGTGCTCATAACGCACTACGGCTCACCCCCAGCACCATAGACCTCAAAACCTGGGGGACCTACGAAATGAGGCCCTTCGTCCCAGAGCCCCTGCGGTGCTTCAGATGCCAGAAATACGGGCACCATCAGACACGGTGCACGTACAAGGAGATCTGCGCAGTCTGCGCACAGAAGCACGGGACACACTCCTGCCTCACCAAGCTGAAAAATGGAGAAAAAATTGCCCCCAAGTGTGCCAACTGCGGGGGCAAACACCACGCCTGGAATCCTGGATGCTCCGAGAGAACAAAGAGGGTACAGGCAAACCGACCAGCAGCAAGACCGGCACCCACCGCCTACACACCAGCCCCACCAAGTACCTTCGTGTGGGTAACCCAGAGGCCAAAACAACCAAGACAACCTCCTCAGCCAGTCAACACCCAAAGTGCAGCCCAGTTTCCTGGCCTCACCACGGCCACACCTCAGCCACCCAAGCAGCAGACAACCAGAAGAAGCACACACCAAGGCACCAGAAGGAATGATACACGTATCAGACCTAGCCAAGGTACTGACAACCTTCGCGGAGGGCCTAGCCGGACTACTGGGCCACAAGATCCAACCCACACAGCTCCAAATACTCATGGGGAGCGTCCTCGGGCAAGTCGCCACAGCTCCAGCCACCTCAGTGGAGGAAGCCACGCCGGTCCCCACACGAGTGACAGCCGAGGTACACTCCACACCGAAGAAGGCCACCAGAGAACCCAAGATACCGACAGCTCCCAGAAAGAAACGGGACGTCTCAACTCCCCTGAACCGAACCACGGCCCAGAAGGCAAAAACAACAGAACACGAAGATATGGACCTGATCCAGCTGGAACCGAACTTGGACATCTCCATCGAGGACCACCAGAAATCCCCGATGAAACAGTGGTGGAAACCACCAGCACCCTGAACATCCTAACATGGAATGCTCAGGGCATCAAAAACAAGAAACACCTCCTACAAGAAGCAGCAGCCAAGGACAAGCTTGACATCATACTGCTACAAGAAACACTACTACAAGAACACCACTGTTTCAAATTCAGCGGTTACAAGACATACAGGAGGCATTTCACGCAGGCGTCAACAAGAGGATGCATGATCTTGGTCAAGTCAAGCATACCCTCCGCCGATGTCACGCAGCAATTTCCATGTGGCGAAAACATCGAGACGCAGGCCGTCAAAGTAACCCTCCAAGAACGGGAACTAACGGTTCACAACATCTACAAGAACCCAAGGGGCTCACTGGAGGTTACTCAACTATTTGCTTCGGCCGCTGACCACGCCACACTCATAGGAGGGGATTTCAATGCACATCATCCCTTCCTAAGCTCGGCAAGCCCCACAAATGAAGACGGCCTACACCTATACACCACCATTCAAGATACACCCGAGATCTGCCTCCTGAACACCGGTGAGCCCACCCACACTAGGGGAGGAAGGCTAGATCTAACCTTCGTCTCCAGTGCACTACAGCCTTCGGCCTCCTGGCAGATACACCCCACGCTGACCAGCGACCACTTCGCCACCCTGACAACACTGAAGGTGAATAAACTCCCCACTCCACTCCACCCCCCCCCCCCCCCGAGATGGAGATACAATACCCAAAAGGCAGATTGGCGACTCTTCAAGAAGCACCTAGCTAACTGGCGCGAAAAATCACAGCCGGCCGGCCCAGCACCCGTGGATGAGACAACCCTCCACCACCAATTGGTCGAGGCGTTTCACCAAGCGGCAGAAGAGGCCATCCCAAAAACAAAACCAACATCAAGACAGTACAATGACTACTGGTACTACTGTCCCAGGGTGAAAGAACTCAACCACAGAGTGAACATGGCCCGAAGAAACTACAAGAGACATCCCACGGCAACAAACAGACATCTCCAGCAAGTCATAGTCAAGGACACCAGGGAAGAGAAGGAAGAAATAAAAAACGTATGCTGGCTCAAGTGGTGCTCCGAACTCAACGAGCACACCTCCCTTGGCAAGATGTGGGCCCAGATCCGAAGGGCATCTGGGAAGGCAACACCACCACCACCAACCCATCCCAACCCAGAAGAAGCCGCCGAGAGACTTGCAAAACTGTTCGCTGACCGAGCAGCAACGAAAAACCTCCCGAGACAGGCGGAGGAGACACAACGGCGTCTGCGACAGGTCAGACTCCAGACGATCGAAGAGGCCTGCAACAGTGAAGATGACACTGACAGACCATTCAAACAGCAAGAACTCCAAAAGTCGCTAAAACGAAGCAAGGACACAGCTCCAGGGGCAGACAGGATAACCTACTCGATGCTCTTTCATGCCGGTACAGCCGGACACGAGGCTCTGCTGCAAGCCATCAATGCTTCGTGGACAGCTCAAAGACTCCCACCGGAATGGAAGAAGGCAGATATACAGCCCATTCCGAAGCCCAGAGAACCAGACAAGCCGAGGCCCATCTCCCTTCTCAGCTGCATAGCCAAGACGGGAGAAAGAATGGCTCTCAACCGACTAAAGTGGAAAGTAGGCAGCCCACACCCTCACATCTTTGCTTACACCGAGAACACCGGCACAGGCAACAACATCGCCGAGATACTCAGCACAGTGGACAACAAACCAGCTCTGGTGGTCTTCCTCGACCTGGAGAAAGCCTTCGAACTAGCCAATCCATTGGCCATTACAACTACGCTCGCAAAAAAAGGCGTCAAAGGAAGGTTGCTGGGGTGGATCCAGAACTACCTCACACAGAGGGAAGCACGAGTACGCTTTCAGGGAACAACCTCAAGCTACAGGGTCCATGAAAACGGAACCCCACAAGGAGGCATCCTCAGTCCAATGCTGTTCAATGTCCTGATGGAAAACCTAGTCAAGCTTCCGCTCAGACAAACAGCCAAGCTCCTATGCTATGCAGACGACTTACAGCTCATAGTAAGAGGATCGAACAGACTAGCCAACACGCAACACGCACTCCAACTTATAGAAGAGGAGTGCAACAGACTTGGACTCAAGATAAATCCAGCCAAGTCGAAAGCGATGGCCATCTGCACTGACACACCAGACAAGATGCTCTCCATACAAAACACGCCGTTAGTCTGGACCAACGCCCACCAGTGTCTTGGAATCTGGTTTGACCAGAAACTCACCTTCAAGCCACAACTCGAGTATCTCAGGCACAGGACGAAGAGCAGACACAATATAATGAGGTCGCTCACCAGCAAATCCGCAGGAGCAAACCTTCATGTGCTCAAAGCCTACTACACGGCCGCCATCAGATCGCTGGTAGATTACAGTGCTCCAGCACTCATTGGACTGAGTGAAGACCAAATAGCTAAGCTATAAGTCATCCAAAACAATGCTCTCAGGACCATGCTCGGAGCACCCATGTGGACCAGAATTTGCAACCTGCAATGGAAACCGAGCTACCACCCCTGGCAGTACGAGTCAAGCAGGTGACAGCCGGTCTCCTCGCCAAAATCTGTAGAGCAGACAAGCCCACAGTTGCCAAGATTCGAATCAGTGCCTCCCTCCACCTCGACCACAGAGTGCGAGGGGCCACCTGGTCGCACGAGGCAAGCGAGGTCATCCGACACCTGCAAGCAGAAACACTCGTCAAGAACAACCAAGACACACGAGACAATGGTTACGCTGTTCCTCCACCATGGAGCCCTCCACCAGCCACACTCAAATTCACCGACCTAGGTGATAGTAAGGCCAACCTCCAGAAGGAGGACCTCCAAAAAATAACTCTCAAAGCCATAGCCACCGAGACACCGGCTGATGCAGCATCATACTTCACAGACGGCTCGGTGGACCCAAAACATCATAGATCCGGAGCGGCCTTCTACACCCAAGGTCAGACCCTCCAATGGAGACTTTCCAATGACTGCTCCACCCTACAAACAGAACTGGTAGCAATCTCAAAGGCCCTACAACACGCTGCAACCCAACACAACAAGTCCATCATAATTCATACGGACTCGAAATCGGCCATGCAGGCGCTGCAACACAGTCAACCAAGAGACAACGTCCACATCATCACCTCGATCCTCGCACAGCTACAGGAATTCCAAAGCCAAAACCGACCAGTCGTCTTACACTGGATTCCCAGTCATGTAGGGATCGGAGGAAACGACGTGGCAGACGAAGCAGCCAAGGCAGCTACACGTTCTAGTAGCGTACACATCCAAGTTCCAGCAAGTGTGGAACAGATAAAGAATCACCTCAGAAAGAACAGCAAGCTCCACATCAAAAAGAGCTTCCTTCATGCACTCAACGCCGGGTCCCAATTAGCCAAATGGTACCTGGCGGCCACAAAAGGGGAACCACCTTTCGCTGACGGGAAAACCCCAAGACAAACCCAAGTCAGCCTTCATCGACTACGACTAGGGTACAAGTGCTCCTGGCAGATGATCGGCAATGACGTCATGGATTGCACCTACTGTCAGGAGCCAGCAGCCAACCCACTTGAGCATTATCTCCTCGACTGCGAGGTCACACAAAGCCTCCGAAACAAAACTCAAATCTCCCCAGAAGCACACACAACACCAGCGGCCACTCTAACCCGAAAGGCCCATAGAGACCACATTCACCACCTACTCCGGGTCATCACACGATACCCACCACCCAGATAGCTTAGTAAGCATCCTTTCCCAGCAAGTGCGGACCCCAGTTCGGGGGGCGCGCCACTCCGAAACTGACCACGTCCAAGAGTGGGGGTTGGTGGTAAGCGTCCACTGATCGGGGTTCCGCTCACACTTGCAACCTGCAGTATCCTTCCATCTGCAGGTGGGACCACCTCCAATCCCAATCCGGTCTGGCTGCTCCTCGAGCTCCAGCCGGAACCACCAAACGGGCCGCCTATAGGCAAAGGCCCGTGTCGGACTACGGTCCGACATTCTCAACAACAACAATATATTACTCCTTAGTCCAGCCTTCGCCGTGAACGGACCTCTCTCCAGAACCTTCACTGCTAAAGCCTGCCAGCCTGTCTTTCAACCTTTGACGACCTGAACGAAATCGACCACCTCACTACCATCACTTCACACAACCGGTAAGCTCGTTACAGACAACGCCCTTTCTGTGCCTCCCTACTGATCAGGGGTGACTCCTGATCAGAGGCGGCCCTGAACGGGTGATCTGTAACGGCTTTCTGTAGCGGATTTGGGCCGCGATCCCACTGGGGTCACTTGCACCTCTGGCTGTTTTACCTTGATCTTCCTTCTTTTTTCGCTCTGGCCTGGGGACCTGCACCCTAGAGGTGTATTCGTCCTTGGGTCCCCCCTGTAACTGTTCACCCCCACTGTAGGGGTTTGTGAACACGAAAGGGGGTAGGAGCAGAACCCACCCCTCCGCCGAGCCTTCCTGGGAAACCGTGATCGTGCAGGTCCACCTAGGAAGGGGGTCGCAATCCTTAATCCTCCACCCCTCCCCCGAATAGGTACACTTCAAGTTCACGCCTATAGGTGAGCAATTTCAACAATAGGGATATAGGTTCCCCTAACGGGGTTACTGGGTGAGTGACACAGGAACCACCCTACGACCACTCGACCAGCAAGTGGCGGTGGGGGGTGTTGTAATTCCTGTGTTTAGGTTGCTCGCCTGGAATAGGTAGGGTGACTGTAAAAACCATAACAAGACGGAGAACGACCAAATGCAATGACTAGGACAACCGGAAACAGGATACGGGTACGCTCCCTCTTGGGGGGCGTATCGGAAAAACGTAAGGAGGAACTGGGTATACTACTGTGTGCCCAGTTAAACATCAAATTCGCCGCATTAATAGAAACAAAGGACTCCTACATAGTCCTGTGCCTTGAAGAAAAAGATGTGGACAACATGCTCTCAGACGAATCAACGAAGAAATTAAAAGAACAAGGATTCGAAATAGTAATACCACCACAATTACGAGCCAAAAAATCCATAGTAATTAAAAGGGTAGATAAAAACATACTGAAACAAACACCAAGTGATATTGCCAATAACATAGAAGCGAAGAACACATGGGCCAGAGATGAGGAGGTTGTGCTAATGCCTGGTGCTCCTACCATGATGAAGGTCAGGTTTGGAGAGATCTCCATGGCACAAAAAGCCCTAGAGAATGGCCTCTGTATTTCCCACTACCATCTGACAAAACATCAAATTGAGCAGGAGGAATTTTTTCCAATAACACCCTGTTGGAACTGTTACAAATATAATCATCTAGCCGCAAATTGTCCACTAAAAGATAAGAAGTTCTGCTCTGAATGTGCAACAGAGGGCCATACATTCAGAGAATGTAGCAACAAAGATAACCCAAAATGCCTGAACTGTAATGGGGACCACCGAACACTAGCAGCGCGTTGTCCCATAAGAAAAGAAATAATTAGAAACCTGAGAGAAAAAGAAAGAACAAATAAGAAGATTGAAACAGACCCCAACAAAACATACGCAGCAATTGCAAAGCTACAAGATACCACTTCCAAAGTCCTGAAGAAAACTAAAGAAAATCCCCTCATGCAGCCGACATACCGCAATCTGAGTGAAGGATTACCTTTCACGATCCTAACTAGTATCATACATGCACACATTAATAACATTGCAAAACCAGGAACATTCGGAAAAACGATTAGAGAAATGTTTGCGGCAAACAATCTGCCAGAGGTAAAATTTCCAGACGACGCCCCCTCAACAGAAATATTTAAAATCGTCACAGAGAGTAGCCTGGGAGTAACGAAACCACAGGAGCACAAAACCAAACTAGGCACAGAAGAAACCGTCATGGAAATAGACCCTATCACCCAAGAAGTCACACACCACCGCAAATCATCAGACTCCACAACTCAGCAAACAGAGAAATCACAATCTGCAAAAGCTGATCCAACCAAAGCAAAATTAAGAAAAGAATCCCACTCTGGCCATCGTGCCCCCCCATCTTCACCAAGCGATATGCAGCCAGCAGACCTAGGCAATGAGATCGGCATCCGCTTTTACTCAGTCAACACACCACCTACAATATCAAATGACAGACTTCTTCAGGAAATCAAGGAAGGCACTGTAAAATTCACCTACGAAGACGATAGGGTAGAAGAAACCTATACTGTATAGACCAATTGATAACTGCAGGACTTTTAAATACCAAATATAATAGAATCGAAAGAGTGGATGTAACCAAATTTAAGAAAATCAGAACGGGACTGAAGGAGGAAAGGAGTAGACACTCACCAGGAGATACACGAGCCAGCAAACACCCTACACCAAGTTCTCGGGATCCACGATTACACAAAATAAATTATTAAAGATAATCCAGCACAACGTCCTTGCCTGGAATCTGACGAGGAAATCAGAACTCACCAACATATACAGCACAATAGACCCAGACATCATTCTTATCAACGCACATGGTCGGAAAAAAGGTGACAAAATCAAGATCTTTAATTACCATGTACATCAAATGAACATACACGATGAACCACACGACGGCATAGCAATAGCTATAAAACGCAACATACAATATAAAATCATAGACAACTTTCATAGCAATTTTCTTGCAGCCGAAGTAAACACAACCAGAGGCCCAATATTCATCGGAACGTCTTATTTAACATTCAGAAGGCCAATATTCCCTACAGGGTATATTTTAAAACTAATGAGGCAAAACAATCCAGCATACTTTATAGGAGACCTCAATGCAAAACACACAACCTTAGGAAATAATATCAAACCCAGGAGGAAAAATTCTACATGCTCTCATCGAACACGGGACAATAACTCACCTTGGGCCCGACTTCGCAACTTACGTATCAGCCGGTAACACTGGGAAACCTGACATTGTTTTAACCAATAGGCATCACCATCTAAATGTACATCTAAAAGCTGGACCCACAACAACCAGTGATCATCTACCCATAATAGCAACTTTATCCACATCCCCGATACAAATTCCATCAATCCCAAGATTTTCACTTAATAGAGCAAATTGGGAAAAATTTAAATTGGATCTCAGCAAAAGCGAACCAACACTCCTACACAATAAAGACAACTGAGATTGACAAATCGCTGGACAAATGGTACAATGAAGTATCAACAGCAATGCAAAACAATATCCCCAAAACAACATACCGTACATTACCACATGCACAATTAACACATGAAGAGAAAATGATACAAACTAGATTCACCAATCTATATGAATTCACCAAAACACACGGGTGGAACAATGACATCAGAATATTATACAGGAATATAAAAGAAGAACTGAAAGAAATAAGTAAGAACAAACAATGAAACATGGAACAAGCTGATTCAGGACACACAAGCAGATCACAGAAACCCAAAAGAATTCTGGAAAAAAATTAAAACCTAATGGGAACTAATTCGGAAGAAACGAGTTATATTAAGGACAAAAACGGTAGAAAAGCAACAGAACCACACGAAAAAGAATCAATATTTAGAGAATTCTGGAAAAACATATTCACAATCAACGACGAAGATAATAGAAGCTTCTGCCAAGAAACAGAACAGGCAACTAGAACATATTTGAACCAGAACACAGAGAAATGGAAACCCACCGTAAAAATTAACCTCAACTCTTTAAACATCAACAACCCAATAATTGCTCCTCTAACTCAAAATGATATTGTAAAAACAATAGCAAGTTTCAAGAATAAAGCACCTGGTATAAGCCAAATTAATAAAATCGTATTACAAAACATTCCTCAGACTATGATCGAACAGCTCAAAAATATATACAATGCCTCACTTGCAACTGGCTTTTTCCCTACCAAATTTAAATTAGCCAAAATCAGACTCATCCCGAAAGCAGGAAAGAACCATACTCAAGCAGAATACTACAGACCCATCTCACTACTGGAAACACCCGGGAAAATATTGGAAAAAATAATTAACCACAGACTCAGAAATTTTCTAGACCAAGAAAACAAATATAACCCGAGACAGCACGGCTTTCGAAAAAACAAAGGAACCAATACAGCAATAGCACTAATATACGAATCAATCGCAAATGCTGCAAGTAACAAAGAACAATGTAATATAATTCTAAGAGATGTTTCAAAAGCATTTGATAAAGTCTGGCATGAAGGAATGAAGTATAAAATAATCAAATTGGACATGCCTACCAACATCACAGCACTACTATGTAATTTCTTAGATAACAGAAAGGCCAAACTAATCATTGACAACCATCTAGGACAAACCTTCAACCTTTATAGCGGAGTTCCCCAAGGCAGCAATATATCACCAACGTTATACACTGTATATACGGCAGATATGCCGCAACCACGGCAATCAGAATATATAGCATACGCAGATGATGTTACACAGATAATCAGGTACCCGCGAAAATCCAAACAAATGATGGCCATTAGAACATGCAGAGAAATAGAGATAATAAACAACTATGAACGAAAATGGAAGATAAAAACCAATGTCCAAAAACTCCAAATAATTCACATCGCAAAAACGAACCCATGCTCTATTATTATCAATAATCAACAAATACCATATGTTGCCAAGGGAAAAACATTAGGACTCAAGATATCCAGAAGCGGAATAATCCCTCACATCAATGAAAGAATAGCTATGGCATGATCACAACTTACAAAACTCAGAAGATTCCTCCAACTGGACACCAATACGCAATTGCACCTATACAAAGCACTGATCAGACCACACTTAGAATACCCTCCGATACCTCTGAACACAATCGCAAGAACTAATCAACTTAAATATCAAGCAGTGCAAAATATAGCCCTCAGAAGAGCGGCGAAACACCAACCACCATACACACAAACAGTACAAGACATATACACAGAACACGGCATAGACCCACTCAACATCAGAATACACACCCAAGCAAATGCAATATGGGAAAAAATCCAGCAAGAACAGGATCCCATACTAAACAAATTAATCGAGGAAAACAACAACACATCACACAGATGGTGGCCTAGAAGCAGGAAAAATGATAACGAAGAACCAGAGCCTCTATATACACAATAACAACAAAATAACAACAAAAAATAACAAATAAGAACCAAAAGATGGGCACAACTCTCCAGTCACACAAGGACCTGGAGGGACCCACAAATAAACAAAGACCTAAATAGTTAAAAAAAAAAAAAAAAAAAAAAAAAAAAAAAAGGGGGGATCATCCCTCCAGTGCCACAAGGACCTGGAGGGACCCCCCCCCCCCCACCCTAAGATAATATGCCTCAAGGACAACTCAGAATAACTTAGCTTAGCTGAGACCGGCCTTCCCTAACCCCATGAACCACTAAGGCAGCACAGTTACGGAAGACAAAAAAACCTGTCTCCGCAAGGTGGATAGCCCACCTGCTGTTAACCTTCTCCTCTACTTCCCACTTCTGAACTTTACCTTGTACTTTACCCTTCTCCCACTCTCAGAGCTCCTGCTCTCTTCTCTCAGTACAACCAACCAACCAACTCCTTAGTCACTCGCCAGCCAGCCTTCGTTGTGAACGGACGTCTCTCTAGACCCCTCACTGCAAAGCCAGCCAGCCTAACTCTTACCGTTGACAAACTGCACTCAATCATCAACCTCATTACCATTACTACATACAACAGGGAAGCTCGTTCCAGACAACGCCCTTTCTGTGCCTCCCTACTGATCAGGGGTGACTCCTGATCAGAGGCGGCCCTGACTGGGAGATCTGTAACGGTTTTCTGCAGCGGACTTGGGCCGCGATCCCACTGGTGCACATGCACCATTGGCTATTTCTCCTTGATCTTCCTTCTTTTTCGCTCTGGCCTGGGGACCTGCACCCTAGAAGTGTATTCGTCCTTGGGTCCCCCCTGTAACTGTTCACCTCCCTCCCAGGAGTTTGTGAACAAGAAAGGGGGCAGGAGCACTACCCATCCCTCCGCCGAGCCTTCCTAGGTAACCGTGATCGTGCGGGTCCACCTGGGAAGGGGGTCGCAATCCTGAATCCTTACCCCCCCCCCCCCCAATTAGGTACACTAGTTCTCGCCTATAAGTGAGCATTCAGAAACACTAGGGAAGTAGGATCCCCTGACGGGGCTTTCGGGACAGTGTTGCAGGAACCACTCGACCAACAAGTGGCGGTGGGGAGTGTTGTAATTCCTGTAACAAACTCTGTCCTGGAATAGGTAGGTCTCAAGTCTGAAATCACGCAAGGGTGGCATGTCCACCACACACCCTCTAGAATGAGGGCACACCGGATACGGATACGCTCCCATGAAGGGGGCGTGACTGACGGAAGAAAAACTGAATTAGCAAGACTCCTTACTACAACACTACTGATCAAAATTTCCAACCTTATCACGACCAAGGACTCCTTCATCGCCCTGTGCCTGACTGAGAATGATGTTGACCAACTCCTATCGAACGACAGCACAAGGAAACTGAAGTCCGCGAAATTCGAAGTTGCAATCCCTCCTCAACTCCGAGCGAGGAAATCAATTGTGATCAAAAGATTAGATAAAGCAATCACTGAAGAATCTAGTGAACAGGAATTGGCATCTGATATAGAAGACAAAAATGAATGGGCCAAGGTGGAGGAAGTGGTCAAGCTGCCCAGACTGCCATCCATGCTGAAAATACGGTTCACTGAAATATCCATGGCCCAAAAAGCAATCCAGGAGGGACTTTGTCTCTCCTACTACCACGTCAGCAGCAGCCAGGTGGAGCAGGAGGAATTCTTCCCCATCACTCCATGCTGGAATTGCTACCAATATTCACACATGGCAACAGACTGCCCTAACAAGGACACCAAGCACTGCTCAGAATGCGGGAATAAGGGGCACACCTTCAGAGAGTGCAAAAACAAAGATAACCCCAAATGCCTAAACTGCGAAGGAGATCACAGAACACTGGCTACTCGCTGCCCCATACGAAAAGCAATAGTCAACCAAAAGAAGGAGAAGACACAGGAACAGCAAAACAAGACATACTCAGCTGTGACCAAACTAACCAGAGAAACGACAAAGATCCTCGAAAAAGTCGCCACACCACCCCCCGCAAACCAACCTATTGTGCTTCAGCTTGGAAATAATCTTTCCGTAAAAGTAATGACCACGTCCAAGAGTGGGGGTTGGTGGTAAGCGTCCACTGATCGGGGGTCCGCTCACACTTGCAACCTGCAGTATCCTTCCATCTGCAGGTGGGACCAACTCCAATCCCAATCCGGTCTGGCTGCTCCTCGAGCTCCAGCCGGAACCACCAAACGGGCCGCCTATAGGCAAAGGCCCGTGTCGGACTACGGTCCGACAATCTCAACAACAACATCCACGCCCACATCATGAATATAGCCAGACCTGGAACTTTCGCCAAGGCAGCAAGGGACATGTTCGCCGCCAACAACCTGCCAGATATGGAATTCCCAAACGATGTGCCTTCTTCTGAAATCTTCAACTTCATTTACAAATCAGAGAGCACTGAAATTCAAATACCAACAACTCACGAACCATCAACTCACGAACCATCAACACAAGAACAGACTACCTCAGGCATACAACCCGAGCCAGCAAGCGAGGAAGAATCAATGGAAGACTCAAGCGAAGATGAAACCACCACAATAACAGAACAAGCCGCCAGAGTCAACACCCAAAAAAAGAACCAAGCAGGAACTAAGGCACCACCTGCTACGGAGAACAAAGACCTAGGGCATGAAACTGGTATTCGATTTTACTCCACTACAGCTCCCCCCATAGTCTCAACAGAAAGACTATTGGCAGAAATAAGGCAAGGCAAGATAAAATACACATACTCAGACAAAAACCTAGATGACACACATATTGAAACACTAATCAAGAAGGGAAGAATACTTACAAGACAACAGAATAGAAAGAGTTGATCAGTCAACATATAAAAAGATCCGCTTGGGCCTGGACAGGAGGCTGTCAAGGGAGCACCGGTCAGCAAAAATGGCGCAAACCAGCTCTAGACACCAGCCTTCATAATAAATAAGCTAAAAATAATCCAACATAATGTCTTAGCATGGATCCCACAAAGAGCAAGCGAATTGTATAACACATACCGTAACATAGACCCAGATATTATTCTCATCAATTCGCATGGTAAGAAAAACTCAGAAAAAATAAAACTATTTAACTACACAGTCTACCAAAAAAACAACCAAGACACACTACATGATGGAATAGCCATAGCCATCAAACGAAACATACAACACAAGATACACGACTCATTTCAAGAAAACTTTCTGGGGATCGAAATTAACTGCCCAACAGGACCTATTATAATCGGCACCTGTTACCTCCCTCCGAGAAGACCCATATTCCCACTAGCAGACATGCTCAAACTCCTGAGAAGAAACATACCAGCATATTTCTTGGGCGATTTAAATGCTCGACATCGCGTCTTGGGACACCAGGACAACAACGCTGTGGGCAAGATTTTAAACACATTACTGAGTCACGGCAATGCAATACACCTTGGCCCGGAATTCCCCACATACATGAGAGCAGGTCAAATCGGACATCCAGACATAGTACTAACAAACCAGCATCACCATCTTAACCTGCAAATGGAACCCGGCCCAATAACCACCAGTGACCATATCCCTATCGTAGCCACACTCTCCACGTCGCCAATTCAGATCCCTGCCAGGACGAGATACAGCTACAGCCGATCCAACTGGGAGGAATTCCAAAAGGAGTTAAGCAACCACCAAATAACCCAGCTAAACAACAAACACACCTCCCAAATAGACAGCACACTGGAGACATGGTACGGAAACGTGATGCAAGCAATGGAACACCACATACCCACGACCACTCACCGCACATTACCACACCCCCAATACTCACATCAATCAAGAATTTTACAGACACAGTTCAGTAATTTATTCAAATTAATCCTAGAACAAGGATGGACGCCAGAATACAGAATACAATATTACACCATACACGAACAACTAAGAGACATGTCCAAAGAAGCATACGTGAATAACTGGGAGAAATTAATAGCAGACACAGAAGCAATTTACCACAACCCGAAAGAATTCTGGCGAAAAATTAAAAACCTAATGGGAATCTCCAGCAACGAGTCAAACTACGTTTTAAATAGCAACCAAATCAAATTAACTGAACCAAAAGAACAAGAACCTGAATTCAGAAAATACTGGAGCAAAATTTTTCAAATAAGCCAAGAAGACAACCTGAACTTCTGTATGAATACCGAGCAACAAGTAACCAATCACATGACACGCACAACCCACATCTGGCAACCAAGTCCCAGCATAGACACAAACGCTCTGGACGATCTTTCCACACTGATTCAACCAATCACCGCAGAGGATATTCAGAAAACAATAATCAGTTTCAAGAACAAGGCCCCGGGCATCAGTAAAATTAACAAACCCATACTCCAGCATCTACCAATCAACATGATACACCAACTCAGAAACATTTTTAATGCAGCACTTGCCTCTTGCTACTTCCCCAGAAAATTTAAAACAGCAAGCATCAGACTTATATCAAAACCAGGTAAATCCCCAATCCAAGTAGCAAATTACAGACCAATCTCTCTCCTAGAAGTACCGGGAAAAATCCTAGAAAAAATAATTAACCGCCGACTGAGAACACATCTCGAATTTGAAGAGAAATACAACCCCAGACAGCATGGATTTAGAAAACATAGAGGAACCCATACAGCCTTAGCCCTAATTTACGAAAACATAGCAAACGCGATGCACAACAAGGAGCAATGTAACGTAGTATTAAGGGACGTAGCTAAAGCATTCGACAAGGTCTGGCACCTAGGGCTCAAATACAAAATTACCACCCAAGAACTTCCCAACAACTTTACTTCCTTTCTTTGCAACTTCCTCGACAATAGGGAGGCCAAAATTATCATAGGTAACCACACAGGCCCAAGCTTCAAATTATACAGCGGAGTACCACAGGGAAGTAACCTCTCGCCAAGTTCAAGTTGTTTGGGATTACTGGCCTCTTCGCCGTTAGGCTATTTCGGCCGAAGCTGATTGGTTGGACTTCTTTTTTTTCTTTGTTCTTCTTTTAGTTTTTACTTTCCATTCTTCTTCTTGTTCTTCGTCTTCTTCTTTTTGGTCTTGTTCTGTCTGGTCTTCTATTATGATAATATTATCAGGTTCTTCGTTGTTCATATCTTGATTGTTCTGGTCTTGTTTGTTCTTATCTTGATTGTTCTTGTCTCGGTTGTTTTTGTCTAGTTTGTTCTGTTCTTGATTCTTGACTGCAAGGAGGGCCTCCTTGCAAGTCAATTTTTCTTTCGCCCGCAGCCTGGCCACCCTGCACTCCTCCCTCCACTTGGGACAAAGCCGGTCGGAGGAGGAGTGAGGGCCACCAGTTGTTGTTGTTGTTGAGATTGTCGGACCGTAGTCCGACACGGGCCTTTGCCTATAGGCGGCCCGTTTGGTGGTTCCGGCTGGAGCTCGAGGAGCAGCCAGACCGGATTGGGATGGAGGTGGTCCCACCTGCAGATGGAAGGATACTGCAGGTTGCAAGTGTGAGCAGACCCCCGATCAGTGGACGCTTACCACCAACCCCCACTCTTGGACGTGGTCAGTTTCGGAGTGGCGCGCCCCCCGAACTGGGGTCCGCACTTGCTGGGAAAGGATGCTTACTAAGCTATCTGGGTGGTGGGTATCGTGTGATGACCCGGAGTAGGTGGTGAAAGTGGTCTGTATGGGCCTTTCGGGTTAGAGTGGCCGCTGGTGTTGTGTGTGTTTCTGGGGAGATTTGAATTTTGTTGCGGAGGCTTTGTGTGACCTCGCAGTCGAGGAGATAATGCTCAAGTGGGTTGGCTGCTGGCTCCTGACAGTAGGTGCAATCCATGACGTCATTGCCGATCATCTGCCAGGAGCACTTGTACCCTAGTCGTAGTCGATGAAGACTGACTTGGGTTTGTCTTGGGGTTTTCCTGTCAGCGAAAGGTGGTTCCCCTTTTGTGGCCGCCAGGTACCATTTGGCTGATTGGGACCCGGCGTTGAGTGCATGAAGGAAGCTCTTTTTGATGTGGAGCTTGCTGGTCTTTCTGAGGTGATTCTTTATCTGTTGCACACTTGCTGGAACTTGGATGTGTACGCTACTGGAACGTGTAGCTGCCTTGGCTGCTTCGTCTGCCACGTCGTTTCCTCCGATCCCTACATGACTGGGAATCCAGTGTAAGACGACTGGTCGGTTTTGGCTTTGGAATTCCTGTAGCTGTGCGAGGATCGAGGTGATGATGTGGACGTTGTCTCTTGGTTGACTGTGTTGCAGCGCCTGCATGGCCGATTTCGAGTCCGTATGAATTATGATGGACTTGTTGTGTTGGGTTGCAGCGTGTTGTAGGGCCTTTGAGATTGCTACCAGTTCTGTTTGTAGGGTGGAGCAGTCATTGGAAAGTCTCCATTGGAGGGTCTGACCTTGGGTGTAGAAGGCCGCTCCGGATCTATGATGTTTTGGGTCCACCGAGCCGTCTGTGAAGTATGATGCTGCATCAGCCGGTGTCTCGGTGGCTATGGCCTTGAGAGTTATTTTTTGGAGGTCCTCCTTCTGGAGGTTGGCCTTACTGTCACCTAGGTCGGTGAATTTGAGTGTGGCTGGTGGAGGGCTCCATGGTGGAGGAACAGCGTAACCATTGTCTCGTGTGTCTTGGTTGTTCTTGACGAGTGTTTCTGCTTGCAGGTGTCGGATGACCTCGCTTGCCTCGTGCGACCAGGTGGCCCCTCGCACTCTGTGGTCGAGGTGGAGGGAGGCACTGATTCGAATCTTGGCAGCTGTGGGCTTGTCTGCTCTACAGATTTTGGCGAGGAGACCGGCTGTCACCTGCTTGACTCGTACTGCCAGGGGTGGTAGCTCGGTTTCCATTTGCAGGTTGCAAATTCTGGTCCACATGGGTGCTCCGAGCATGGTCCTGAGAGCATTGTTTTGAATGACTTCTAGCTTAGCCATTTGGTCTTCTCTCAGTCCAATGAGTGCTGGAGCACTGTAATCTACCAGCGATCTGATGGCGGCCGTGTAGTAGGCTTTGAGCACATGAAGGTTTGCTCCTGCGGATTTGCTGGTGAGCGACCTCATTATATTGTGTCTGCTCTTCGTCCTGTGCCTGAGATACTCGAGTTGTGGCTTGAAGGTGAGTTTCTGGTCAAACCAGATTCCAAGACACTGGTGGGCGTTGGTCCAGACTACCGGCGTGTTTTGTATGGAGAGCATCTCGTCTGGTGTGTCAGTGCAGATGGCCATCGCTTTCGACTTGGCTGGATTTATCTTGAGTCCAAGTCTGTTGCACTCCTCTTCTATAAGTTGGAGTGCGTGTTGCGTGTTGGCTAGTCTGTTCGATCCTCTTACTATGAGCTGTAAGTCGTCTGCATAGCATAGGAGCTTGGCTGTTTGTCTGAACGGAAGCTTGACTAGGTTTTCCATCAGGACATTGAACAGCATTGGACTGAGGATGCCTCCTTGTGGGGTTCCGTTTTCATGGACCCTGTAGCTTGAGGTTGTTCCCTGAAAGCGTACTCGTGCTTCCCTTTGTGTGAGGTAGTTCTGGATCCACCCCAGCAACCTTCCTTTGACGCCTTTTTTTGCGAGCGTAGTTGTAATGGCCAATGGATTGGCTAGTTCGAAGGCTTTCTCCAGGTCGAGGAAGACCACCAGAGCTGGTTTGTTGTCCACTGTGCTGAGTATCTCGGCGATGTTGTTGCCTGTGCCGGTGTTCTCGGTGTAAGCAAAGATGTGAGGGTGTGGGCTGCCTACTTTCCACTTTAGTCGGTTGAGAGCCATTCTTTCTCCCGTCTTCGCTATGCAGCTGAGAAGGGAGATGGGCCTCGGCTTGTCTGGTTCTCTGGGCTTCGGAATGGGCTGTATGTCTGCCTTCTTCCATTCCGGTGGGAGTCTTTGTGCTGTCCACGAAGCATTGATGGCTTGCAGCAGAGCCTCATGTCCGGCTGTACCGGCATGAAAGAGCATCGAGTAGGTTATCCTGTCTGCCCCAGGAGCTGTGTCCTTGCTTCGTTTTAGCGACTTTTGGAGTTCTTGCTGGTTGAATGGTCTGTCAGTGTCATCTTCACTGTTGCAGGCCTCTTCGATCATCTGGAGTCTGACCTGTCGCAGACGCCGTTGTGTCTCCTCCGCCTGTCTCGGGAGGTTTTTTGTTGCTGCTCGGTCAGCGAAGAGTTTTGCAAGTCTCTCGGCTTCCTCTTCTGGGTTGGGATGGGTTGGTGGTGGTGGTGTTGCCTTCCCAGATGCCCTTCGGATCTGGGCCCACATCTTGCCAAGGGAGGTGTGCTCGTTGAGTTCGGAGCACCACTTGAGCCAGCTTGCGTGTTTTATTTCTTCCTTCTCTTCCCTGGTATCCTTGACTATGACTTGCAGGAGATGTCTGTTTGTTGCCGTGGGATGTTTCCTGTAGTTTCTTCGGGCCATGTTCACTCTGTGGTTGAGTTCTTTCACCCTGGGACAGTAGTACCAGTAGTCATTGTACTGTCTTGATGTTGGTTTTGTTTTTGGGATGGCCTCTTCTGCCGCTTGGTGAAACGCCTCGACCAATTGGTGGTGGAGGGTTGTCTCATCCACGGGTGCTGGGCCGGCCGGCTGTGACTTTTCGCGCCAGTTAGCTAGGTGTTTCTTGAAGAGTCCCCAATCTGCCTTTTGGGTGTTGTATCTCCATCTCGGGGGGGGTGGAGTGGGGAGTTTATTCACCTTCAGTGTTGTCAGGGTGGCGAAGTGGTCGCTGGTCAGCGTGGGGTGTATCTGCCAGGAGGCCGAAGGCTGTAGTGCACTGGAGACGAAGGTTAGATCTAGCCTTCCTCCCCTAGTGTGGGTGGGCTCACCGGTGTTCAGGAGGCAGATCTCGGGTGTATCTTGAAAGGTGGTGTATAGGTGTAGGCCGTCTTCATTTGTGGGGCTTGCCGAGCTTAGGAAGGGATGATGTGCATTGAAATCCCCTCCTATGAGTGTGGCGTGGTCAGCGGCCGAAGCAAATAATTGAGTAACCTCCAGTGAGCCCCTTGGGTTCTTGTAGATGTTGTGAACCGTTAGTTCTCGTTCTTGTAGGGTTACTTTGACGGCCTGTGTCTCGATGTTTTCGCCGCATGGAAATTGCTGCGTGACATCGGCGGAGGGTATGCTTGACTTGACCAAGATCATGCATCCTCTTGTTGACGCCTGCGTGAAATGCCTCCTGTATGTCTTGTAACCGCTGAATTTGAAACAGTGGTGTTCTTGTAATAGTGTTTCTTGTAGAAGTATGATGTCAAGCTTGTCCTTGGCTGCTGCTTCTTGTAGGAGGTGTTTCTTGTTTTTAATGCCCTGAGCATTCCATGTTAGGATGTTCAGGGTGCTGGTGGTTTCCACCACTGTTTCATCGGGGATTTCTGGTGGTCCTCGATGGAGATGTCCAAGTCCGGTTCCAGCTGGATCAGGTCCATGTCTTCGTGTTCTGTGGTTCTTGTCTTCTGAGCCGTGGTTCGGTTCAGGGGAGTTGAGACGTCGAGTTTCTTTCTGGGAGCTGTCGGTATCTTGGGTTCTCTGGTGGCCTTCTTCGGTGTGGAGTGTACCTCGGCTGTCACTCGTGTGGGGACCGGCGTGGGTTCCTCCACTGAGGTGGCTGGAGCTGTGGCGACTTGCCCGAGGACGCTCCCCATGAGTATTTGGAGCTGTGTTGCTTGGATCTTGTGGCCCAGTAGTCCGGCTAGGCCCTCCGCGAAGGTTGTCAGTACCTTGGCTAGGTCTGATACGTGTATCATTCCTTCTGGTGCCTTGGTGTGTGCTTCTTTTGTTTGTCTCGTGGTTGTCTGCTGCTTGGGTGGCTGAGGTGTGGCCGTGGTGAGGCCAGGAAACTGGGCTGCACTTTGGGTGTTGACTGGCTGAGGAGGTTGTCTTGGCCTCTGGGTTCCCCACACGAAGGTACTTGGTGGGGCTGGTGTGTAGGCGGTGGGTGCCGGTCTTGCTGCTGGTCGGTTTGCCTGGACCCTCTTTGTTCTCTCGGAGCATCCAGGATTCCAGGCGTGGTGTTTGCCCCCGCAGTTGGCACACTTGGGGGCAATTTTTTCTCCATTTTTCAGCTTGGTGAGGCAGGAGTGTGTGCCGTGCTTCTGTGCGCAGACTGCGCAGATCTCCTTGTACGTGCACCGTGTCTGATGGTGCCCGTATTTCTGGCATCTGAAGCACCGCAGGGGCTCTGGGACAAAGGGCCTCACTTCGTAGGTCCCCCAGGTTTTGAGGTCTATGGTGCTGGGGGGTGAGCCGTAGTGCGTTATGAGCACTTGATTCGTGGTGGCCGTCTTGTCGGACATGGGAGAGCATCTCTCGGCTTTTAAAATCTTCGGGTGGTTCTCCAGGGGTTCGAGAGGTAGATCCTTTGGGTATCGGAGGACTACCGACTTCATCAGTTTCTGGGCGGGGTCTAGCTTGGTTGAAGTGACGGTGGTGGTGTTCTGCAGGTAAGTGTCGAGGGTGGTGGCGGAGTCCTTGTCTTTGGGGTGAACGATCATCTCCCCCTTTAGGTTGGGCCGCACTGAGAACTTGGCCAGTGGATTCTGCTTTTCCATCTCTGTGACGGCGGCATACGTTGTTTTTGCGTCCGTTTTCGTGATCCTGAATTTTGGCAGTGTCGTTGAGGGTGAGCTGGTGGTGGTGATGGGTGCCTTGGGGGCTGCTTGACGGCAATCGTTTCCCGAAAAAGCACGTCGGCGTTTCTTGTTCTCGACCTTCGTCCAGTTGTCCTCAGTGGCGGTGGCAGTGGTGGTGGAGTTGTTGGAGGTGGTGGAGTTGTTGGAGGTGGTGGTGTTGTTCTTACTTTTCAGGGCTTCATTGAAGGCACGTAACTGTTCTGCTTTCTCAGTGCGGAGCCTGTCGTAGTTCGGGTCGTCAGGATGGCGGTTCAGGCGGGGATCGCGGTTAGGAGGGCGTACGCGCTCCATAACCGTGGTTTTTTTTTTTTTTTTTTTTTTTTTTTTTTTTTTTTTTTAGATCCTACCTATTCCGTTTGAGTAAATAGCAAAGGAATTACAGCACTCCCCACTGGCTGGTGGTCGTAGAGTGGTTCCTGAGCTTCTCTCCCGGAGCCCCGATTGGGGAAGCCTACTTCCTAGTGTGGGTGACTGCTCACTTATAGACGTGAGCTAAGTGTGCCTATTTGGGAAGGATAAGGATAGCAACCCTCTTTCCAGGTGGACCCGCACGATCACGGTTTTCCTGGAAAGACTCGGCTGGGGAGGGTTTTGCTCCGACCCCCTTTCGTGTTCACAATCTCCTGGGAGGGAGGTGAACAGTTACAGGGGGGACCGCGGGACGAATACACTTTTGAGGGTGCAGGTCCCTAGGCCAGAGCGAAAAAGGAAAAAGTTTTAGTAGAAGGAAAAGAGCTCAAACCACGCCGGGAATATCGCGCTATAACTGCTCTCCAGCTGGAGTGTGGGTCACTCACACTGCCAGTGGGGAGGGCAAGCTAATGCTAGATAAACCGAGAACGCTCGTGAGTGGTTGTGGACGATGACAGTCCTGGGTGGTCCGGTCCGGGAAGATGGCCAACAATGGCGCAGGGGAGAAGGCGGTCTTCAGAGTTCCGGGTCCAGCAGGAGGTCTTGTTGGGAGGTCTTCTTGGTCCAGGAGCGATGCGAGGAGTGAGGGCCACCACAAGCCGCGCACTTCTTAACGGCCGCCTGGCAGTCAGCGTCGGTGTGGCCGGGTGCCCCGCAGCTTGAGCACACCTCGCGAGCACGACACTTCCTCGCCAGATGGCCATATTTCTGGCAATTGTAGCAGCGAGTAGGTTTTTGCTGGTAAGGCTTGACTGGGATTTTTTCCCAACCCAGTATAACGGAGCTAGGAAGTTCCTTAGGAAAACCAACCAGGGCAGTTGTGCTGGTCAGCTTCCTAAGTACTGAGAGCTGATCTCCAATCAGCTCGGCAAGTTCGTCTTTTTCAAGATACTCAATTTCAGTGTGGGAAATGACTCCCGAAACGAAGTTATCCTGAAGGCAGGCGTCAAACATGACGTCGACTCCATTGATATTCACTCGGGGGGGTAATTTGTGGCCCTGCCCCCATTCCTCGAAGGTGATGATAAGGGTACCGCCTTTACTGCGGACGACCCCTGTCACCTCCTTGAGTCCGATGTGGTCAAAAAAATCTTTTATAACAAGAAGATTGAGTTTCTTGCGCGAAGTGTGCTCGACCGGAATTAGTTTCACAACCTTCGCCTGGGCTAGGGTGAACATGGTCACGTGGTACCTCAGGAGGAAGGATCGGGGAGCCGGGAGAACCTACCTCGCCGAGGTTCAGTTCTCAAGTGTGTGGACCTCTCGCCAAAGTTCAAAGTTGTTAGGGATTTCTGGCCTCTTCGCCATTAGGCTATTTCGGCCGGAGCTGATGTTTTCTTTCTTCTTCTAATCTTGCTCTTCTTTTTTGCTACAACTAATCTGATGTTCTTGTTTCTTCTTTTCTTGTTGTTCTTCTTGTTCTTGGTATTTTGGTTAGTTCTTTCTTCTTCTTGTTTTTTATTGGGGATGAATTATGGTATGCATGAGTGATATGATGGTGATTTACTGACAAACCAGATGAAATGGCTTGTCAGGTGACTAGTTTCTCTGTGATTATTTATTTTTTTTTTTTTAAAGTCTTTGGTAGCCCGTGTCTTTTTGTTTGAATATGTGTTGGTGGGTGTCAGTTTAACTTGATAAATGTGAGTGTTGTATGTAATGATAAGGTTTGTGATGTGTTTCTCATGTTGTATGTTTTAATTTTGTTTTATTCATTTTTATTTTCTTTAGGCATGGTTGTATACATATAATAGATATAAAAAGAGTTCATGCGTGTGTCAATCATAGCATGCCGACAAGATGGGTCTCCTTGAGGAAGGTTATTACAACGTCACTGATGGTGACATCATCTTGCAATAGGTTGGGTACAGTCAGCACGAAGCCTTGCTCGGCAGCTAGGATAACCAGCTGCCGGCGCTCTGGTTCGTACTGGCTGCACTCAGTCAGAATATGTTTGATGGAGAGAGTTTGGTTGCAAGTGGAACAGATGGGTGGAAAGGACTGATCAAGGTAGGCCCCTAGGTGGGTCAGATAGGTGCAGTTCAGCCTAAGTCTGGCGAGAACGACCTCTTCCCTCCTATTCTTCCTGTATGCTGAGGGCCAATTACCTATGTTAGGCTTCCAGGTGTTGTGGAGATTTAGCCTAGTCCAATCATGTTGCCACTTTTCAAATGTATATGTCTTCCCCAAGGAGAGACACGACTGAGTCTCCCAGGGCAGATTAGTTGTCTCCCCGAGACCCACAGTCGCTCTTGCTAATCTGTCTGCCTGTTCATTGCCCCAAATGTTACAATGCCCAGGCACCCACACCAGCACAATATTCTTGGCACACTCATGTAATTTATTAATAATGTTGCCCTGTATTTCATTGCTGGTAGTATCACCACCTTCAATTGCTTTAAGAGCTGACATGGAATCTGAAATGACAGCAACATCACTGACATTGCTTGTTATTGCAATGTCAATGGCTTTACTAATTGCGAACATTTCTGCAGAGAAAACAGTTGCATGCCGCGGCAGGCGGGAGCTCCACTCCTCGTCTCTGCTCCAGATACCGGCTCCAACGTTGTCGTCAGTCTTGGACCCGTCGGTGTACACGTGAGTATAGGTGCTGAATCCTTCAAGAAATTGATAGAAAAGTTGCCTCAGGAGCTCAGGATGAAAGTCATTCTTTGCTCCCGGAAGCCACGATGTTTCCACATGGAGGTTGGGGTTCTCCCATGGCGGACACAACGGTGGAACGTATCTATCAACATCTCCGAAATGGATACCAGCACCCTGGCACAAGGTCTGGAGGCGGACAACCGAGGACGGGGACTTACGCAGCTGCAGGAAACGGAAGTTGGCAACAGCACACCAACCTGGGTGGCCTGTGCCGCGCTTCCTAGCCGCACTCAACCCGTACCTTAGCGTCAACATGTCCCTCCTGATGTGAAGTGGAGGGACGTGGGCCTCAACCTCTAGTTTAACTACACGTGTACACCTGTAGGCACCCAGACATAGACGAAGGCATCGGTTCTGTATTCTGGTTAGCCTTGCGAGTGTGGTGTCGCATGCCGAAGCATACAACTGGCATCCATAATCAAGTTTTGATCTGATCAGGGTCTTATACACCATTAATAAAGATTTCCTATCGGCTCCCCATGTAGTGTCCTGATAAAACTTTCAGGATGTTTGTGACTTTAAGACATTTACTTTCAAGTTCGTTAATGTGGTTTTTCCACGTTAATTTCCGGTCAAAATGAACACCGAGAAATTTTACTGAAGTCTGAAATTTAATAGGAGTATCATTTAATTTTAATACTGGATTTCTAATGTTACGTTTCTTAGTGAAGACTACTCCTAGTCTTCTCAACTGAAAACCTAAATCCCCATTGTATTGCCCACTGTTCCGCGGCTTTTAGGCCGGCTTGCACCCTTTGTGCAGATAGCCTCTCAACTCGAGAGGAGCGCCAGATTGCGCAATCGTCAGCAAACAAGGAGAATTTGAGGTCACTCAAGCTGGGGGCTGGTGATAGGAAATCATTAATAATTACAAGAAATAAAATCGGGCCCAAAACGCTACCTTGTGGAACTCCATTTTCTAAGACAAATATGTCTGATTTTACGTTACCTTTTAGTTTGACGGAAAAAGTCCGGTCTTGCAAAAAATTACTGATGAAAATTGGTAAATTACCTCTCAGACCCATGGCGTGGAGCTTCATCATGAGGCCAGTCCGCCATGTCATGTCGAAAGCTTTTTCTATGTCTAAAAATACTGCAATTAATGTTTCTTTACTGCAAAGAGCTTTTGAGATGTCAGTTTCAAGACTTATTAAATGATCTAGTGTGCTTCTACCTTGGCGGAAACCACACTGTCGATCATTCAATAAGTTGTTACTTTCCAAAAAATACATTAGTCTACGCTTTATCATACGTTCCATGACCTTACACAGACAGTTTGTGAGCGAAATCGGACGGAATGAGTTGGTGTTATTCGGGCATTTGTCCCTCTTCGGGATCGGTACGACATGGGCAAAGTGCCATGAGTTTGGAAACGTTCTGGACGTCCAGATCTCATTGTACACTTCTAGCAATTTGTCCAGGTTTCCCTGGTCAAGGTGCTTAATCATCTCGTATCGTATACCGTCAGGTCCAGGAGTAGAGCCCTTGCCCTTATTAATAGCAAAGGAAAGTTCCTCTGGGGAAAATGCTCGATTGTAGCCCTGTTCGTCCCCATTCTCGAAGTCGAGATGCAAGAGCTCGGCACGATACCTCTCGCCAACACTCTACACAATATATACGGCGGACATGCCACCTCCTGTACACGGAGAATACGTAGCTTATGCTGATGACGTCACACAAATCATCCGACATCCAGGCAAGGGCAAACAGATGATGGCACGGATAACAACCCACGCCATCGAGCAAATCAACGAATATGAAAAAAAATGGAAAATTCAAACCAATACACAGAAACTAATGATAATACATATTGCCAGAAAAAACCCTACACCAGGGGTACAAGTGCTCCTGGCAGATGATCGGCAATGACGTCATGGATTGCACCTACTGTCAGGAGCCAGCAGCCAACCCACTTGAGCATTATCTCCTCGACTGCGAGGTCACACAAAGCCTCCGAAACAAAATTCAAATCTCCCCAGAAACACACACAACACCAGCGGCCACCCTAACCCGAAAGGCCCATACAGACCACATTCACCACCTACTCCGGGTCATCACACGATACCCACCACCCAGATAGCTTAGTAAGCATCCTTTCCCAGCAAGTGCGGACCCCAGTTCGGGGGGCGCGCCACTCCGAAACTGACCACGTCCAAGAGTGGGGGTTGGTGGTAAGCGTCCACTGATCGGGGGTCCACTCACACTTGCAACCTGCAGTATCCTTCCATCTGCAGGTGGGACCACCTCCATCCCAATCCGGTCTGGCTGCTCCTCGAGCTCCAGTCGGAACCACCAAACGGGCCGCCTACAGGCAAAGGCCCGTGTCGGACTACGGTCCGACAATCTCAACAACAACAACGGATACTGCAGGAGGCCGACTGTCCCATACAGGGCAGATCCCTTTCACACCCATCCCAGCACTTCCATGTGCCTATCCAACTTCGTCTTGAAGCTCCCTAGAGTTCCCGATCCTACTATAGCACTCGGTAGCCTATTCCACATATCCACAACTCTATTACCAAACCAGTGCTTGCCTATATCCTTTCTGAATAGGAATTTATCTAATTTAAAGCCATTTGTTCTAGTTATTTCGTTATTTCTGAGCTTCAGAACATCTTCCATTTTACCCTTGTTAATCCCACTTACCCACTTGAACATCTCTATCATATCTCCCCTAACTCTACGCCTCTCTAATGAATGCAAGCCTAAGCTTTTCAGTCTTTCTTCATATGGAAGGTTTCTAATATTATGAATCATTTTTGTCATTCTTCTTTGTACTCTCTCCAAAGAATCTATGTCCATTCTATATTAAGGACACCAGAATTGAACCGCATAATCCATGTGTGGCCTCGCTAATGCTAGGTAAAGTTTCAAGATAACGTCAGCAATTCTGTTACTCACACTCCTAGATATGAACCCAAGAATCCTGTTTGCCTTGTTGCAAACGCTAATACATTGTTTTCTAGGTTTCAAGTCGTTGCTAACAAATACACCTAGATCTTTTTCACAATCTGAGTTTTCTATTTCCGTGTTACCTAGTTTATACTTAACGTTTGTATTCGTCTTCCCTATCTGTAGTACCTTGCATTTATCAGTATTAAAATTCATTTGCCAGTCTACTGACCACTCATGTAAGGTATCTAGATCTCTTTGAAGGTGTTCAAAGTCACTATCTGAATTTATCACTCTCCCCATTTTGGTATCATCTGCAAATTTACTAATCCTACTAGTTATACCTAAATCAAGATCATTAATGAATATAACAAACAGCAGAGGGCCTAATACAGATCCCTGGGGAACTCCGCTTTTGACCGCACCCCAGTCTGACTTAAATCCATTTAAGCGGACTGTTTCCTACCAGTTAACCATGACCTAATCCATTTTAATAATGATCCACCTATTCCATGTGCTTCTACCTTCCTTATCAATCTCTCATGAGGGACTCTATCGAATGCTTTACGGAAATCTAAATAAATTATATCACATGACTTATCATTATCTACCGCTTCATATACTTCTGAGAAAAAGCTAAGCAAATTTGTGAGACAAGAACGTCCCTGGGTGAACCCGTGCTGAGAAGAATGAATCAAGTTGAATGTTTCAAGGTGGCTTCTGATTTTCGTAGCAATAATTAACTCTAGCAACTTGCCTATGATTGACGTGAGACTAATGGGACGGTAATGTGATGCAATTGACTTATCACCTTTTTTGAAAATCGGAACTACATTTGCAAGTTTCCAAGCTTCTGGCACTAGGCCCGATTCTAACGACTTATTAAATAAAACTGCTAATGGATTACTCAACTCATCTCTACATTCTTTCAATATTCTAGCATATACCTCGTCTGGACCAGGCGATTTATGAGGCCTCAGTTTGTTAATTACTTTAAGCACATCGTGACTATTAATATTGATAATCATCAACATATTTTCGATACTGTCGTTATATACCTTATGAACTTCTGGAAACTATGCTGGGTTTTCATTTGTGAATACGGAGCGAAAATGACTATTTAACGTACTACACATTTCTAACTCATCATCAGTCATTTCTCCTGTCGTAGTTTTAAGGGGACCTATTATATCTCTAACCTTTGATTTATACAGTTGATAAAAAGCTTTGGGGTTATTTTTCGATTCGTTTGCTACCTTATTTCATAATTTTTCTTTGCTTTCCTAATTTCTGTTTTTACCTGTCTTGTTAGGTTCTGATAGTAACCAAGTAAGTGATTTTCGCCTTTCTTAACTTTTCTATATACTCCTTTCTTTTTCCCTAGAAGATCTAAGAGTCTATTATTCATCCATTTTGGTTGGTTCTGTATCGATCTGAATTTTCTTTTAGGGATGTGTTTATTTTGAGCATTATGGATTGTCGCAATAAATTGTTCATAAGTAGCTGCTAAATTAAATTCGGGGTTGTCCCGTCCTAAGTTGACAGTTTCCGGAGGTGTGGGGGGGATTAATCTTTTGACCATAGGGTCATCCCTTAGGTCTCTCCTTAAGCTACCGTAATTAGCCTTCCTAAAATCCGGGATCAAGGCCGAATTTTCCTTCTTCCTGCCATCCCATATTATGTTAAAATATATGGCTTTATGATCACTGTTTCCTAGTTCGTCTCCAATCCCAACATCTTTTACTAGATTTTCATTATTACTGAGAACTAAAATCGAGTATATTATTTCCTCTAGTGGGCGAGTTTATGAATTGATATAAAAAACTATCTTGTACTACTTCTAGAAAATCTTCAGATTCATAATCGCTAAGTTGATTTTTCCAATCTAAGCCTGAAAAGTTGAAATCGCCTAGAATACATACATTGTTTCTATCAGATGCCTTCTTTATTTCCTCCCATAGCAATTTACCATCGTTCCTACTCAAATTAGGCGGTCTATATATAACACCAATGACTACGGACTCATTGCCCTCACCAATCTCTACCCAAATACTTTCATTGTCGCTATTTGTTTTAATGTTTGATTTATTGCAGCTTTTTAATGACACACTGATATACACTGTTACACTGCCCCCTCTCCTTCCTACTCTGTCAAATTTAAATAGGTTATATCCTGGAATATGAAATTCTGCTAAAAAATGTTTGCTGCTTGAATTTATCCATGTTTCCGTTATTGCAATTATATCTATGTTCTCTTTACTAACAATGGCTCTGAGCTGGTCCATTTTGTTACACAGGCTTCTACTATTAGTATAATAACACTCAATATATTTCTTCCGTTTCTATCTGTTTTACATTTATTACTTTGATGTTTGTTATTATGACTAACTATATTTTCAGCATTATCTACTTCTGTTTCACTGCTGTTATTTTCACATGGTATTTTCCTCTCTTTACCATTGATGGGATTTGGACATATTAAAACCCCACCTTTACTACCCTGTCAACAATCTTCGCTTGCACGGCCACCCCCTTCCTACTTAAATGCACCCCATCCCTTGCATACATACTATCATTACCATAGTACAGGCTCCAATTATCAATGAATGGCGTCGACAGCTCTTTACACTGTTCTTCCAACCAGCAATTGAAACCGATTGCACGGGACATCCATTCACGACTGGCACCACGTCTAGGTAGGATAGAGCAAGCAATAGGAGTTCCACCCTTCACCCTAATCTTATCTAGAGCTTCCCTATACAGCTTACGCAGTTCGACACTGGTAAGCTTACCTACGTCATTGCCTCCTGCACTGAGTAAGACTATGGGGTTGTCTCCACAGTCATCAATGACGTTCTCCACTCTCTCCAGTACTCTACCTATCCCTGCCCCGGGGAGACACTCGAGCTTCCTAACTTTAGTGCAGAGATTGTTACCTAAATACTTCACCATCGAGTCTCCCATGACAGAGACTGCTGGACCTGGAGCTGCGAAGACCTGCCTTTTTTGCTGCATGTTTGAGCAGTCTGCAACTTTGTTGTGATAAGACACTCAATCCTAGTGATTGTACTTACTCAACATAGTGACGGTGTAATTACCATCACAGATTGTACGAAAAATTCCAACATCTGGAAAACAAATATTTGGGCTCCCCAAATTTTGACTACTACCCGTGCGTCTACGTCCTGGAGTGGCCAATCAGTGGTGCCCCACGGTGGCGTGATACATGCACGTTTACTGCGGTGCTCTGATTGGCTAACCGAACGTGGCGTGGTAGGTAGGCTGTTTCTACTCTCTAACTCCTCTTTCCTTTTTTCATCCCCCTCATGCACTCCGTTCTTTGAACGGGAGGCGGGACTTAGCGATACGGTCGATCCGGCAAGGGAACCTGTGATAGTGCAGGGCACCCCTTGTCCGGGGGTCACCGGTAGGGGAAACTTTCTTAGATATAACTATAGTCACAGGTAACCTGGGTGCAGAACCCTACGAGCCCGACGCCCGTCCAAGAGGGGGGGGCGGGGTCACTGCTCCCAGGCAGGAGCCCTGTGTTATAGGTAGGATTAGATGTAATCAAGAAGATGACAACAAGCATTAGAATAAAACATAGAGATAAGGGACACTCTATTGGAAGGGGAAAAGTGGCAGAAATCACTTACAACAAATTGCAAGTCCCACTTACAAGAATATTCAACACAAATGAAGGTTTTAAAGTAATCTGCAAAGATGACTTTGATTCAGATAAAATCCTTTCAAAAGAAGCCAGAGATATATTTTATAATGAAGGCCTTGTTGTGGTCATGCCACCAGAACAAAAAGCAAAAAGATCAGTTTTCGTTCGTCAAGTTGACCAAGAGATCGGGAGGAAGACTTCTGAAGACCTGAAAGATGAACTGGAACGGCAAAACAGGTGGATGAAGATTGAAGAAGTCATTAAGATAAAAGATTATACTCATGTTTTTAAGATTACTTTTGAAGAAGTGTCAATGGCTGAGAAAGTTTTACAACAGGGCTTTCTAATATTCAACATGTCAGTCACACCACATCAAATAAAGAAGGAGACATTCATCAGTCTGCAAACTTGTTTCTCTTGCTACAAATATGAAGAGCATACAACGAGAGACTGTCCGGAAAAAGAAATAAAGTACTGCTCAGATTGTGCAGGCGACGACCATACCTACACTGAATGTAAGAATACATATGTTGGATGTCTCAACTGTAAGAGAAACGGGAATGCATACATAGGACATAGGACGTTAGCCATGGCATGCCCAATAAAAAAACACATGATAAAGTACAAGGAACAAGAAACAAGGAAAAAGGAACAAGACAAGAAGGATACGACATATGTCGAAATAGCCAAGAGAGCGGTCCAAGAGGCTCATAGAACAGAATCCACCATATTAAACCTAAGTGAGCCAATACATGATAAGGTAATGATTAGTATGATCCATGCACATTTGCACAATATCATTGCACCCGGATCATACAATGAGGAATTAAGGAAAATGTTTAAATTGAATAACCTACCAGAGATGATATTTCCAGAGAATCCACAATCCGAAAAACTATTTCAGGCAACATACGCAAGCGAACTGAGCGAAAGACTACAGCTAGACAAACAAAGGTTTGAGCAAGGAGCAACAGCTGATACACAAGGAACACAAGCGACTGATAGAGATCCCAGACAAATGACTAGAAGTGACAAAGAGAAAATAGAAATAACAAAAGGACAGTCTACAAGACAAAGGAGTAGGAGGAGAGAAGATAAGATGGAAACTGAACACAATATACAACCTGAATCTGCTGAAGATATAGGATTAAAAGTTATCACTACAACAAAACATGGAATCCCAACATCGAGACCAACAGGAGGAACAATAGTAAAAAACTGTGAAGGAGGGATATACAAGTGGACATATCAAGAAAAATCCCTAAGTGAAGAATACGTCTGGTCACTAATTGCTACGGACAAACTAAAGATTACGACCAATGACTTTAAAATAGTAGACCCGTCAGAGTTTAGAAGAGTCAGAAGCGGGAAACAGGATGATAGGTCTCCACTTCAACAGTTACAATCCAAGTATAAGAAATAATGGACAATAGACAAACAGTAAGAACTTTAAGAATAATACAACACAACGTAAGAAACTGGAACACCGAGAGAATTAACCTAAGTAATATATATCAAGAAATTGACCCAGACATTATACTAATAAACAGTCACGGTGAGACAGAAAACAACAACATAAAACTCTTTAACTATTATGTAAACCAAAGAAACAAATCGGGCGAGAAAAATGACGGAGTAGCTATAGCGGTTAAAAGAAACTTAAAATTTAAACTAATTGATGACTTCCAGGAAGAATTTCTGGCAATAAAAATAAATACAACTCAAGGAGATGTAATAATTGCTACTACTTATCTGCCACCGAGACGACCCTACTTACCTATAGAAGACCTATTAAAATTGGCTAACAGTAGTCATCCGATGTACATCTTAGGAGACTTTAACGCCAGACATAGGATTTTTGACAATACAAATAATAACGTCGTGGGAAACGCCCTTAATCAATTAATAAATTTAGGGAAAATCAATCATCTGGGTCCTAACTTTCCAACCTGGAGAAATCACAATACACAATCGACACCAGACAAAATTTTTACCAACAACAAAGCCTTTTTCAATTACCATATAATACAGGGACCTCTTACAGGCAGTGACCATCTGCCAATTATACTAACACTGTCAACAAGCCCCATACAGATACCAATAAAAAAGAGACTGAAAATGAGTAAAACAGACTGGGACAGCTTCAAAGACGACTTAAGTAGTCACCACTCGATTAACCTACAAGGGAAAACAACAGAAGATATAGACTCAGAAATGGACAGACTGCACTCGGCAATAAAAACATCTATAACCAAACACACTCCTACTTCACACTTTAGAACATTACCCAACAACAGACTACCAGAAGAAGTTAAATTAACCCAGACCTATTACAATGAAATAAACAGGTATATGGAAAGACATGGCAGTAACAGATGGCTATATACGACACAGATAGCACTACAGATAAAATTAAGAGACGCATGTAAGGAAGCAAACAATAAAAAATGGAATGATATTATAATGGCGGCTGACATGACTAAAGACACAAAAACATTTTGGACTTCCATAAACAAGATGATAGGGCACAACAAGCAAAAAACACCATACATTAAAGACCAAAACGGAATAAAATTGCACGAGGAAAATGAACAAGAGTCAGCATTCAAAAGGGAATGGGTAAAAATTTTTAATATATCAGATGAGGAAAATGAAGATTTTGATAGTGAACACGAAGAAAGGATAGAAGAAGAGATGGGAAGACATATACATAGAATCACCCCAAGGCAATATATAGACTATAACTTATTACCAAATAATCAAATAATAACAATGGGAGAAATGATGCACTGTCTGAGGAAGTTTAAGGAAAAAGCCCCTGGGCTCACAGGTATTACACGAAATATGATCATGAATCTACCTGAAAACATTTTAAATACACTATTAAACATTTATAACGCATGCTTAATAACTGGTTACTTTCCAGACAAACTAAAATATGCCAAAATGATATTTATTCCGAAGGAGGGTAAGGACAATAAGGAAATATTAAACTACAGGCCAATATCTTTATTAGAAATTACTGGGAAACTATTGGAAAAATTTTAAATACAAGACTTATAGCCTTTTTAACACAACATGGGAAAACTAACAATAGACAACATAGATTTATGCCCAATAGAAATACCCTAACTGCAATAGCCATAATAACGGAAATAATTGCAATAGAAAAAAGCAAGGGTAACCAGATCAATATAATTTTAAGGGATGTTTCTAAGGCCTTTGATAAGGTTTGGCATTTAGGCTTAAAATATAAAATATTAAAACTGGGACTTAATGAATACTTGCTAAGAATATTGTGTAACTATTTAGATGGTAGGAGAGCACAAATTCAAATTGGAAACTTTTTGGGAACTATGTTTAATCTTGAGAGTGGAGTACCTCAAGGAGGATGCCTTTCTCCAACACTATATACAATTTATACTTCAGACACACCTCAACCTACCCCCTTTAGCGAATATGTAATGTTTGCTGATGATATTACTCAAATAGTATCATACCCAGGAAAATCAACTCAATTTATGGCACTCTACACGGTAAGAGCGATAAAAAACATAAATGATTTTGAGAAAAAATGGAAAATCAGGACAAATAAGAACAAATTCAAGATAATACCAATAGCCAAGATTAATACAAGTCCAGTAATAGTCGACCAGGAACTATACCCATACGACACTGAAGGCAGGATGCTTCGACTAAAACTAACAAAAAGAGGATATATAACATACTTAAAAGATAAAGAACGACAGGCAAGAATAAGATTATCAAAAATAAAACGCTTTAAGAACCTTAGCATTAATAACAAGAGAAAGATATATATTGCCCTTGTCAAATCAATTATGGACTACCCACCCATCCCATTGTACACCCTTAGTAAAACGAGCATTAAAAGATTACAAACAGTACAAAATATAGCCCTTAGATTTATATATAACATAAAATATACAGACCACATCAGTAATGAACAGCTACATAAGAGAGCAAATCTCTTAGCAATTAATGTAGATATACACAACAAAGCTGTAAATATTTGGAAAAAAGTGACTGAACTTAACACAGAAACATATCAAAACTGGATAAATAATATGGACAACGAAGAATTCCAAGAACACAGTTGGTTTAAATCAGCCAGGAAGAAAGTAATTGAACCATCTCCTGCCCCAATATACATATAAGACATTAATAGAGAGAATAAAAGATGAGAGTGACCTACCAGCTCCACAAGAACCTGGCAGGCCTCTCCATACAGTGTACCTTTAGACTAACATAACTAATATTTAAGATTTAACATTTAACATTGAACTAACATTTTAGCAAAAAAAAAAAAAAAAAAAAAAAAAAAAATGTGACTACCCTCCCAGCTACACAAGGACCTGGGCGGGCTCACTAACTCAAAAAAAAAAAAAAAAAAAAATAATAATAATAATAATGTGATTACCCTCCAAGCTATATCAGCCAGGAAGAAGTAATTGAACCACCTCCTGCCTCAATATACACATTTATACATGAAACATTATTAGAGGAATAAAGATGAGAGTGACCAACCAGCTCCACTAAGAACCTGGCAGGCCTCTCCATACAGTGTATCTTTAGACTAACACAACTAACACTTAACTAACACCTCAAAAAAAAAAAAAAAAAAAAAAAAAAAAAAAAAAAAAAAAAATGTGACTACCCTCCCAGTTACACAAGGACCTGGGCGAGCTCACTAACTCCAACAATAATAAAAATAATAATAATAAGCAGCATTATGTAAATAAACCAATATTAATACAAAGGTCTGACGACCCAAGGGAGCAGAACAAAGACAAAATACCAATAAAAAGATGAAGCGATCTGGTTGAGCCCAGATTCTTTCTACTCCTACTGTATTTCAGTTTCACCACTTTTTCCTTCAACCCCTAATAATCTTCTTTCACCTCTTAACTAAAGACTTCGTATCGTATCGTACCCATGACAGAAACACATTTGACCTTACCTGAGTGTGGTGATTTCTTACCTGCGCTACTCCCTCTCTCCACACTAACAGAGGGAGTAGCACTCGTGGTGTTACTAGCACCTTCCTCACACTCGTCACTTAAGGTGCTGAACCTGTTGTTTAGGTCTACAGCCGAGTGCCTTTTTAGAGTGCATTTTGTAGCACTAGCAGCAACTACCTTCCATGAATCCACTTCAACTTCACCGTCCTTCACGACACTGGCAAAGGTTTTCTTCTCCTCTAAAACTAGCTTCAAGGCTAAGTTTTCGCCCTTGAGACGCTGGACCTCATTCACAACCTTCTCCAGTCGGTCTTGCAAGGCAAGACAAAGCTGGAGAACGTGAGAGGTGGTCGAGTACTCGTCAGCAGCTGCCATGTCACTATATCACTCACTAACACTGACAGGAACAGAGGTCCGCACTGGCTGAGGGTCAGAGGTCAACATAAGAATCGCTCCTCTGTCGTAATTAGTTCGATATTCAGTTTGTTTCACTATGATCGAACCACATGCTTAGTGTATAAAAACGGCGGTGCCGGCCTGGCGGTAGCTTCAGGGAAATGACGTATGCCGCCCCCAGTTTCTTATATCTCCTTGGTTTCACGCACCTCTGTTGTACAGCATATAATTGGCCTGCACCGAGTTTGGTTAGTTCCTTCCATACATAATTTTCAAGAATCGTTTCCACCTTTGGCCCGGGGTAGCTGTAGCTCGCGTCCGTCCTCAGGATGGTGTAAAAGCCGACTGATTTTCCCTTCCCTGAACCAGCCAAGCAAAACCAGTTGGTGACGTCACAATGGTGTGGGCTGCACGCGGACAACACCGTTGAACTACCTAACTACCTTACAGGAAAAGTTACCTTGTTCATTCACCCTCAAGCATTCCCTAGATGATTCAAATTACTCTTTTAAGACAAGACTTGACCAACACTGGAGAGGGTTCAGGTACATTGAGGAGCACGTTCATGTCATTGCCCAGTATTTGCCAACAGTGCGTAACACAGAGACGTGACCGATCGCCCGGGCGACTAGCGAGCCGATCTTTTGGTGAAGAAGTTTAATGAAAAAGAAAAGTAATCAGAGACGTGACTGATCGCCCATGCTGGCTAACGAGCCGATCAGTGGCGAAGAGGATAAAAGTAAAAGTATGAACCTCTGTCCTCCGAGGCAGTGAGAAGTGATACCACCCTCAGTGTCAAGACCTGACTGAATTACTCAGAATAGGCAAACTGTACTCCAAGCTCTGTCAATAAATTTGTTAAAATAAAAGCCGTGTAAACAATGACCTTTATAACCACACCCTGAAAAATACAGTGGACTTAGCAAATGCTGCAGCTTTTGAGAATGGAGGGGGGCCGGAGTTACTACTAAGAACAGAGACGTTACCGAGAACAAATTCTGGCTTGAATGTCATGCACACTAATAGTGACACGTTCCTTGATAAGAGAGAGGAGTTTGAAACACTCCTGAAGGTACACCAACCCGATATTGTAGGAGTTGAAGAACTGTTGTACAAGAGCAGGAGAATCGACCCAGAGGAATGTGAGTTCAGTATTGTTGGACATGACTCATTTACGAACCTTTTTCAAGAAACTTGCAAGAGGGGTGTGGTTATCTTTGATAGGCAAGACCTTAGAGCCAGCCAGGCGATTGATTTTGATTTTGCCGCTTACAGCCGCTACTTTATTGTGCACCCCATACTCATCCTGTGACCGGTAGCGCAAAAGGATTACAGAGAAGAGTTTACAACGGGTCATAATAATTAATCTCCGTTGTCAGGATATTATGGCACTGAATGTTACACAGTATTTCAATTACATTATTTGTTTAGTTCTATACATAAAGGGTAACTTATTCACAAATGCGTGAGTACAGGCATGTGAGGCAGTATGTCTGGCCTCACACTTTGTTATTCACATTACGTGAGAAGTATTCAAGCACATTGCGTATTTGGTTCTGTACATGAGAACTAATATAGTTACAAAGTACAAAAAAGTGGATACAATCTTAATATGTCGGCTATCTTGCCATTAGAGATGAAGTGTTTTGCCATTTCACACACAGTGTGCTTGGACCTGTCCCTAAAAGGTTCTATCTTCACGCAGTCGAGGACGTAGTGTTCAAGTGTGTGGCCATATGTCTGGCCACACACTTTACATTTAGCTTTGTTTACATCTACTTGAGGAACATAGTGCCAAAGGTACTTATATCCTAACCTTAATCTAGCGGTTACAACATCTTGTAATCTAGTGATCTTGTTACTTGCTCCATATACATGTTTCTCTTGATACATCTCAACATGGTAAATTATGGATCGACTAGTGCCTGTTTGCACTAGTCTACTTGCGTCAATCTCATCAATAAGTTCTTTCCTAATTACAGTTTTAAGGGTTCTTTTTGACAGACCCAAATTGTATTCAACGGTGTCTTTGTTAGACGCGAATTTGGCGAGGGCATCAACTCTGCCATGTTTTATGAGGCCTATGTGGGAGGGGATCCAGAACAGTTTGACCTTGATACCCCGCATATTTGTGTCTGGCTTCAGAGACAAGAGCGTGACACCCTGAATCGAGGGTGTCAAGGACAAGTAGTGAGGATAGCGAGTCAGTGATGATGAGACTGTCAGTAACAGTGGTTTCAATGAATTTAATAGCTGTGAGTATGGCAACTAATTCAGTTTGCAGAGTGGATGCCCAGTTGTTAATTCTAACTCCTTTCTCAATTATATTACCAGCCATGTTAATATTATCCATTCTGTATCTGTATTTTTTTTTGGCTAAATAAACTTTTACAATTCAATTCAGGTTGAGTCACAACAACAGCACTTCCAGCCCTCCCACATGCGGTGTTAAGAGACCCATCAGTGTAGATGGTCTGTGTGATATTATCATCAGTCTGTAGTGTGTGTATGTGTTCAAGAGCTCTCAATTTGGCAGTGTTGGAGATAAATACTTCGTATAATTAATTTTTTAGTCGGATATGTCGGTATTGTGATATCGAAGGGAACTGTCCGCCAGGGTGGCAGGAAGCGCTGTTGTGTCTCAAGTTTGTACAGGTGGTCTAGTCCAAACATCTTCATATGTGTAGCTGTAGTTTGGATCCATTTAGACTCAACTGTCCCATGGTTCACATACATTCTACCAATTTTAAGGAAACAATGTTATCAGGATCACCACGCAGAAGCCTCAGGGCTATAATGAGGTTGACTTCAATTATTCTATCTTTAACACTGGGTATACCTAGTTCTTTCCTCATATTAAGTGCTTTAGTGCTCATGGGACATCCTAGGATAATTCTGAAGGCTTTAATTTGCATTTTCTCGAGCTTGTCAACGCCTTTCCCGTCACGAAGTACCAGGGCTGGTGCGTGGTAATCTATCAGAGATCTTATATAGCCTAGGTACATTGTTTTAACAATTCTAATATTAGCGGGATGTACCCCGCTACACTTCTAAGAGGTCTCAGTCTGTCAGTATACATTGGCGGAATAGCTGTTGTATGGCAGGTAGGGTACAGGGGACGGAAACACCAAGATATATAAAAGAAGAAACAGTCAATAGTGTTGTTACCTATCTTGAACTTGGCGGAGCCGCGTTTGCGGTTACCAGCTTGTTTGTTGAACACCTTAGTTTTCTCAGTGGAGATAATGAGACCAAGGTTCTCATAGGCTACGTATACATGGTTCAAGGTGGTTTGCATTTCACGATGAGTTTCATTATGTATAAGAATATCATCAGCATAGCTGATTGAGACATTGTTGGGGTTGTCTGGTATTAAATTTAATAATGCATTCATAAGAACATTGAACAAAGTGGGGCTAAGTACTTCACCTTGAGGGGTACCAAGTTGCATATCTTTAACTTCACTTTTGTAACCCTGAAACAGTGCAGCAGCCCTTCTGTTGGTTAGGTACCCACTTATCCAGTGTAACAGCCTACCTCCTATATCCATTTTGGCTAGTTCGTGCAATATCAGTTGCCTATTGGCAATATCATATCCAGCTTTTAGGTCAAGAAATGTGGTGTATCTGTGCCTTTCATCACGATGCACAGCTAGGAAATTGGTGATGCAATTATGTACACCTTTACCATGGGTGAAGCCATTTATGTTAGGAGACATGTGTTCTCTAATTCTATATAAGAGTCTGCCAAGAACCATCCTCTCAAAGGTTTTACACAGGCAGCTGGTTAGTGATATGGGACGAAAAGCATCAGGCTGTCCTGGTTTCGGTATTGGTACAACAATACTGCTGGTCCATGATGTGGTTAGTTGGCCCTCGACATAACTCATTGTACATTACCAACAATGGATTGCCTGGCACGCGCGTTAGTAGTATAACGATGTTGTAGGTGACTCCGTCCTCTCCAGGGGAAGTAGACCTACCCCTGGCGAGGGCGGCGTCAAGCTCCAACTCAGTATATGGAACATCACACTCATCGTGCTGTTTGCCCAGCATAAAGATTACTTCTCTCTACAGACTTCGCATCAAGGAGTTCCCGAGTCCTAGCTGGTAACATGTCATAGCTAGACACATGAACCCACTTTGTTATTAGGTCATTCGACTTTTGCAGAGGGTTTGGATGGGAGACGTGGCTACTGTGTTTACCTCGGATTGTGTTTATGTCTTTCCAGGCTTTGCTGAGGTATGTGTGTTGGTTCAGGCTGTTGACACATGTCTCCCATGCATTTTGTCAGATCTTTTACACGTTTCCTGACAGCAGCAAAGGAAGCTTGATACAATTGTAACATTTGAGGTGTTCTAATTTGTTTGTAACCCTTACCCACCCTCTTGACCTTAGCCCTGAGTTTTGTCAGCTCAGGGTCATTATAACACTCCTGTTGCCTATTCCCATTATGCTGACCACGTTTTCTCCTTTTTTTGGTGGAGGCATTTTTGGTGAGAATGCATAAGTTCTATCTATCAGATCGTCATGGAAACTTTGGTAGTCGTCACGCTTGTAGTCCTTGTACTAGTCATGGATGAAGTCTATGAACTGGCTTTCATGTTCTTCCTTGACTGATTCTACGTCTGTTGAGTTTACCACACGTGGGGGTGTCATTGGCTTCATGTATACTAGCTTGGATTGGGCTGTGGTCAGACATAAGATCAGTGATAACATCTGAGCTATGAGTTGTGTATGAAAGATTAAAACCAATACACTTGTCTAGACCCCCGCCATAGATGTGTGTTGGTTCATTATTACCTATAATTTGAACATCTTCATATGTGCTGAGAAGTGAGATAATTCTCCTACCATTGGTGTTAGTGGTGGAGTGACCTAATTTCTTGTGTCTAGTATTCAGGTCACCCATCAGGACAGTGGGCTCAGTGTGTAAAAAGTCTGGGAGATCTGTGTACTGAAGCTGATGGCCAGTGTTAATACCAGAGCGCTGAAGGTGATGAGTTGGAGCATCTCGTCCCCTAGAAAACGATACCCTGACCTACACCAGCCAGGCGAGGGTGCAGGGAGAGGATATTTTCGAAATGGGGACCTACTTATTATCGGGTGTATCTACAGATCCCCAAACTGTAGCCCACTAAATCAACGGAACTTCAGAGCCTTAATATACAACGCAGCGATGCTCTACCCTAGCCACCTCCTTATCATGAGGGGACGAGTTCACTCTAAATGACTTTAATAACCCTGCTACTCTTTTTGTAGAAACTCAGAGATAATTTTCTGTTTCGACATGTTAAAGACCAGACACATTGCAGAGGGGAGCAAACACCCAAGCCACTAGACCTCATGATAACAAACGAGGAGGGTATGGTGGCCAAACTGGAACATTTAGCCCCAGTCACCATGTAGTGTCGTCATTCAGATTTAACTGTTACCTAATTCATGATAAAGCCAGGCCAAGGTGCAAATATTACAAGGGAAATTACGACTGGATGAGGGAAGAACTGAGGGGTATCCACTGGCCGGAATCACAAAGGCACAAAAACGCAGACACTATGCTGAATATCATGCTTAGTAAAGTGACCCATTTAATCGATAAATATATACCCAAGACCAAACCCAGTGCCTCTACGAATACGAGGGGATCCCTACACAAGAACCATGCGGCGGTCAACAAAGTTAAGAAAACCCATAAATTCAACATGTGGGTTAGGTCAAACGATGAGCAGGACACGGGGGTGTATGCAAGAGCCAGAAACCAAACAAAGGCAGCGTGTAGAAGGGCTGAAAAGGAGTTCCATAGGCTGGTTGCAAGAGAGGTCAAGTCAAACCCAAAGGCGATTTACAAATATGCAAAGTAGAAATTAAAAACACGAGTGGGAGTATTAGACCTGAGGCATGAAGATGGTAGTTATGCAGATTCTGACTAGGAGAAAGGCATTTTACAGCGTGTTTCCCCAGTGTTCACAAGAGAGGATGAGGTTAACCTCCCTGCGTTTAAGGACAGACAGTTCGACACAGCACTGACCCACATTGTGTTCACAGAAGAGGGTATAAGAAATAAACTGTCAAAGCTAAAGGTCCATAAGAGTCCCGGCCCTGACATGATGCATCCCAGAGTGCTAAGAGAGTTGTGCAACGAGCTTGCCGAGCTCTTGAAGATCCTGCTCTGTAAATTCCTGGATGGACAAAACGTCCCCAGTGATTGGAAAATGGCTTTTGCGAGTCCTATCTTCATGAAGGGCGATCTTCACTCCACAAACAACTATAGATATGGGGAGCCTGACCAGCATAGTATATAAAGTACTTGAGAGTATTATATCAGAGATGCCGTGATAGAACATCTACTACGAAACAAGCTTGTAAAGGATTGTCAACACGGTTTTATGCCTTGGCGCTCCTGTTTAACACAATTGCTCAAGGTATTGGATATTTGGACTCATATGCTGGAACGGGGTGGTAATATCGATAATATTTACCTAGATTTTGCCAAGGCTTTCGACAGTGTACCCCATGAAAGGCTGAAAATCAAACTGGAAGGGTACAGAATTCGGGGAAATGTCCTCGCGTGGATAGAAGACTTTTTACCTGACCGCAAGCAGTGTGTGGAGATTAATGGCACAAAATCGTCATCTGTACCTGTCATAAGTGGGGTACCACAGGGCAGTGCATTGAGCCCGCTGTTTGTTTCATAAATGACATGCCTGACGTTGTACAGTCACCCAAAAAAGTCCTGTCACCTCTCATCCTAAACCACGAACCACGAGATTCAGACTCGTGAACCCGAAGCAGGAGGCACTGATACATTAGTCTGTCTATAAATGCTTCGGATTCAAGAGTCTGAATCTCGGGGTTCATGGTTCAGGATGAGAGGCGGCACGACTTTTTTGAGTGACTGTACACTCTTCCATACAAATGTTTGCCGATGACGCCAAGTTATTTCGGGAAATCAAGGACCAAGCGTACTGTGAAGACCTGCAGAATGACCTCCATGAGCTCTAAGAATGGTCGAAGAAATGGCTGTCGAGATTCAATGTCACGAAGTGTAAGAGGATGCACCTGGGGCGTACCACTGGTAAGGAGGCGTATCATATGTCCCAACGGATGAAGAAACTGCAATATTTGAGAACGAATGTGAGAAGGACCTAGGTATGTATGTTGACAATGAGCTGAAATTCTCGGGCCATTTCGAGAAGAAGGTAAATCAAGCAAATAAATTATTAGGTCTTATAAGAAGATAGTTCAGATATCTAGTCCCTCGTAAGGATCTTCAAGAATGTAGTGCTTCCCCATCTGGAGTACTGTTACTCCATCTGGTCCCCGAGATACGCTTAGGGACTGTCAGTTGGTTGAAAATGTTCAAAGGAGGGCCACCAGACTGGTGCCTGCACTGTGGCACCTCAACTACCACGAGAGATTGTAGCGCCCGAACTTGCCTAGCTTATACCACAGACAGGCAAGGGGCGTCCTAACTGAGGTGTATATGCATCTCAAGGAGCGCTACTCAGTCGAGTGTCCTTATAAGGGAGCTTTTCTTTTGTGTATTTTCTTTTTCCTATTTCACTCTTTTTTTTATCCCCATATGGTAAACTTTTAAACTTTTCAACCTGTATTTGTCTTAATTTTTTATTTCATTCGTTTTCTCCATTAGTTCTGTCTAATTATTTCATTTCCCATAGTTACTTCATAACCTCTGACCTTTGGTAGCATGGCTGGGGTTAGGGCACATGGGTTCTGTAATTCTGGTATCAAGTTATTGGACAACAATAAAGGTAGATACCGAGGGAAAATGATACCCCTTACATACTCTAAAAATGGTTTATTAATATGTAATTCAATTTGGTTAAAGACATCATTAACATACAAATACAAGGATCAGCTCGTTGGCTTTACTCATCTGCAATTCCAATTAGATATTCTCGCTTCTTGCATCATTACTGGTTGTACATTTGAAAGAACACACCACATGACAAGCTTACATATGGTACCTTCACTAGAATTTAAGTTGGTTGTACATATGATTGATGTACTCTCAACTCACAACAAACGTTATTACTGGTAACATCAATATTTATGGGTTCAATACTCAACATGGGATAACTATTTCTGCTAGTTATCCCCAATCAGGTACAACAATAATACTTTGTAACTGTGAGGAATACACCAGGGTGTCACACCAACAAACGAAGAGTGTTGTTAGGTCAATTGCAGTCCAACACACTGAGAGGGAGTTCGTCCCGCGGCTTAATTCCCAAAGTGCGAGGCTCGCTCAATTCAATCATCCCAAATTAACGACATCCTTCACGACAGCCAGCTGGTATGCAGCTACTGGTCCCCGGTAGCTGCTGGGTATTCAACTAACACCCACTCTGTGCCTGGAGATACGTCGAGTTAAAGTCACGAGTGTGTTAAAATGGTCTAACTTCAACTACACCTAACTTACGTCTGGCAACGATACAGACGATACTTATGTTACTTTAATTATACTTGGCACATGATCATTTTACTATGTTAAAACACAAACACTATGAAAATTAGCGTCATGGGTCAGGTGAATTTCTTATGTCTATTTTATTATTATATCAGCAATTGAGCTTGCCAGGAAAAAGTGAAATAGGAATCAAATATACACGCTGTTAACGTCATTCTCACAACATGAGCGGGATTTTTACACAAGGACCCTGTATGGGTATACATTGAGATCTTGGAGAGAAGAGTGGGACATTGATTTCAGGAGATTAATGACTTTCATAAATAGACAACTGATAATACTCAAAGTACAAATATCAGATTCTTTAATTGGGCATCAAAAAATCTAACTTCAGTAGCAATTGGAAACTCATGGCTATCCCCAAGGACGACATCACGGGATGCCATTCGTACTGGCAGACTCGACACTCACTGACTTGACAAGTGTTACGAACAATAAAGACAGTTGAAGCTTTCAACATCACTCACAAAGGATCTTGAATGCTTTAACTGTAATCAGACAATCAGACATATCCAAGTTGACTCAAAACAATGATGTTCTCTCTCACATTCAAATTTACTTTAGAGAGGTTGTTTTCTGGAAGCAAGAGAAAATGAATGGCACCTAAGCTAGAGAAAGCACGTTTCTTCCTAGGGATAACTCCCCAGTTATGTCTTGAGGGCGTAAAGCATAATATGAATCTTCAGGTTTCAAAGAGACCAGCTGTGCCATTGTGACCATGACATCCTTACCTGGAGCTGGCAGACGCTTGCTCCACAAGGGGTCACAGCTCAAGATTGAAGAAGCCGCAGGTCCAGAAAACTGTGAGGGCAAACTTTTTCGGAGTGAGAGTTGTGAGCTCTTGGAACAATCTGCCAGAAAGTGTTGTGACGGCAGCAGTGCGAGCTCTTTCAAGACCAGACTTGACCAACACTGGAGTAGGTTCAGGGACATTCAGGCGCCGGTGCATGCCCAGTGCGTGCCAACAGTGTGTAACAGAGACGCCGAAGTGAACTGAAAAGGAAAGCAAAAGACAACTCTAAAGGCAATGGGGCAGGTTTAAAGCCAGATCAGAGGGCAGCAAAGTTCTGTTCTTTTTTTTTTCCTCTTTAATTTTAAATAGGTAGATCTATACACAGTCTGCACCCCCCCCCCCCCCCCCCTTCGTCCAACAACAACTATCATGAGTATGATATGTGATTCCTGCAAGGGGAACGTCGGATATAGAGGTTACAGACCTGACCCTTACTACATTTAGGATGTTGCAAACTGCCGTAAAGCATGAAGGCTGTTGCTGGTATTGCCCTGACTGTGTAGTCAAGGTGAATGAGGCGATTGCAAGCCATAAGGGAACGAGTTTCTTCGGGAAGAAAATATATGAAGCTGGAGCCTTGCTGGTTGCCAAACTAGAACAAGTTCGGAAAGAGATCCTTGCTAAGAATGAGGAAGTAGCCAACAGAATGGAGGTGGTTGCTAGGAGGAGTTATGCTGACGTATTATCAGGGACACGGGGGGTGGCGGAGAGTAATGCAGGATGAGAACAGGTTCTACAACAGTTAGGGACACCAAAGAAGCGTGTCGAATAAAGAAAAATTGACGGACCTACTGTAAAGGGAGAGGAGGAAAAACGGGAACGTCTCCAGCGCAGGAACAATGTAATAGTTTTTGGAGTCCCTGAGAGCCAGGCGGAGGGAATCAAGAGCAAGATAACACACGATAAGATGCAATTTAAGAATATTTGTACAGAGGTTCTGAAGATGCCATCAACCCCTCAGGATGTGAGGAGGCTAGGACAAAAGCAGGGGACAAGCCTCGCCCCTCAGTATCACACTAGTGAGTGAAGAGGAGAAATGACAGGCAAAAAACTTAGCAGGTTGCGAGGCATTTCGGGGTGTATTCATTCATCCAGATCGCACGGTAATGCAAAGGGAACAGCACAGGAAGCTCCTGCAGGGCTTGAAGCAGAAGAGGGAGGAAACGAGGAGGAGCAGGGAATGGTGGACATGGGTTGTTTTCAGAGAGAGTGGTGGGAGCACGTGTGTCGACACAGGGCCGGGGGACAGCAGAGCACCCTCCATCCCCCACCCGGGAGGTGGCACCAGCTCTGCCTACCAGACAGGTGGAGGCAAGCGCCGTGTAAACAATGACATTTCTGACCACAAGCTGCAAAATACAATGTACTTAGCAAAAGCTGCAGCTTCTGAGAATGGGGGGGTGGGGGGGTAGGGAGGGGGTTACTACTAAGAGCAGAGACGTTACCGAGAACTAATTCTGGTTTGAATGTCATGTACACTAATACTGACACGTTCCTTGATAAGAGAGAGGAGTTTGAAACACTACTGACAGTACACCCACCAGATATTGTGGGAGTTGTAGAGCTGATGTACAAGAACAGGAGAATCGTCCCAGAGGAATGCGAGTTCAGTATTGCTGGATATGACTCGTTTACAAACCTTTCTCAAGAAACTTGCAAGAGGGGTGTGATTACACTGGTCAACAGCCAAAATGGTTCACATATGAGATCATGCTCACACAACTAATTTCATATTGCTGAATTCGAATCTAATATTTGTTTTGTTCTATCAGACCAGGTTGTATAAAAAAATCAATAAGTACAAATATTTAATATTCCATCCCGTGTCGTGCAAAAGATGAGATTATCTCATGTGACTGTGCTTTCATGACTAATTTCATATTAATGAATATTAATTGGATGTTTCATTCTACCATCAGACCTACTTTCTTAAAGAATAAAAAAAATAGTAAATATAGTAACATTATCGCATCATGCAAGATACAATTTTAAACCTATCACCGATAAGCTCATGAAAAAATTGTACCAAAAAACATAAGTTCAAATCCTTTATAATGACAAAATATGAAGTTCTAAAAGTGCTTCTGAACTTTACTCTTTCTCTTGTACAGCTTGCTCTCTTCTCGTTGCAGTGTCCAGCAATAGTCGCCCATCATGTTAGGACTGAATTGTCCCTAATATCTGCTCTCCATTATGGCGGTATCTTGATGAAATCTTTCGCCGTGTTCATCACTAACGTCTCCAAGGTTACCTGGGAAAAATTCAATATGAGAGTGGAAAAAATGCAATTTCAAGGACATCCTTGCTCCCAATGCATAATAATTCTGAAGCATGGTTGTTACGATTTCTTTGTAGTTGTCAGCATGATAGTTACCAAGAAAATTCTTTGACACATTGACAAATGATTCCCATGCTTTTTTCTCCAGTGGGTTCAATGTTTTGGTGAATTCGCTATCATTTACTAGTATACGAATTTGTGGTCCATTCAAGACACCTGCTTTCAACTTGGCTTCGGAAACCACACCACCTAGTTTCTGAGATAAGTATAGAGTCCCAGCACAGAATTGATGAAATTTTTAGCCACACCGAGCTTTAGATGCAGTGGAGGCAAAAATATCTTTTCTGGATCTACAAGCGGATTGTGAGCACAGTTAAACCTTCCAGGCGCATCTCTTGGTCTTGTCGGCCAATCCTTTCTCACATAGTGTTCTGCATCAGCTCTGCTGTTCCACAAGCACAAAAAGCACATGTGCTTTGTGTAGCCACTCTGAAGGCCCAGTAGTAAACTGATGACTTTGAGATCGCCACATATCTTCCACTGGTGTTTCTCATACTCTATAGCGGCCAACAGAATTTTCATTGTTTCATAGCTCTCAGTCATTTTTGTTGTGTCTGCTATTGGGACAGATGGAAGCCGATTGCCATTGTGTAAAAGAACAGTTTGCAGAGAAACTTTTCCTGAGTCTATAAACAGCCTCCAATCCTCTGTCTTGTATGTTTCAAACTTGCAGAGTTGTTGAATGAGAGATACTGCATCCTCGCAAAAACAAAGGTTGTTTGCCATCTTGAAAAATGCAGACAGCTGTCTATGTCGGTAACGCGCTGTAGTGATATGCACTCCATCTTCTAGCAGGTTTCGCTGCTTTAGTCTGGATCCCAAAACTTCAGCCTTTTCTTTTGACAAGTTTAGGTCCCTGATGAGATCATGAAGCGCTTCTTGAGTAAATAGTTTAGGCCTGGTATTTTCAGAGTCATCCTGGTAGTCGTTTTCCATTGAGGTAGAGGTAGAATCGGAATCACTCAATTCTTGTTCAGTCGGTGGATTTGGGACTGGGAGTTCAGCACTGTGCGGTACTGTTCGGATTGCAGAAGCAATATTGGGGTACTGTACCTTGCCTCGTGTCTTGATTTTTATTCCCTTAATATTTGTGAGACAGAAGTAGCAGTCACTATTGTGGTCTTTAGGCTCACGCCATATCATTGGTACAGCAAACGGCATTCCTGAACTTCGTTTACCACACATCTACTCGCTCAGGTGGTTAACACAAGACTTACAGGCTACATGAGGTGCCCATTTCTTGTCTTGGTCACCCAAATGACATTTGAAGTAACTTTTGTAGTGTTAAGTTCTGAATAATAAGTTCTATATACAGGAGAGAACACAAACACCTGTATAGTTTTGTAGGTTCGGTTTACTGGATAAGAGTAAGTACACAGAGGAGAGCGGCGGTCTCCCTGGCTAGGCTCCTTGTCAACTGCTATAGGCGACGTATGGCAAGTGATACATTAGCAGCTTCCATACGTCGCCAGGCACATTAATTAAGCATGTGGGATATGGTAATAACATTGCCACACGCTGCTAGCTAGGCTGAATAAATAATACATAAATGGAGCACATACATAATATACATACATGATATATAATCCAGCATACATAATATACATACATGTAGTTCAGTCGAACAGCTTTTGTGATTGTTTTCTTGGGGCTACCAGGAGTGAAGGCACCACATATGTAGCAAAAACTGTCAGCACCGTTCACACACTTGCAACGTTCCATGTTTCGTTAATTTCAGAGTAATTACAAGTCATGCAGGTGTAGATATGCAATATCATGAATCAGCAAACTGAAACAAACAAAAAAGCACAAATGAGGACAAAATAATTGCATAAGTGGAGCCAATGAGCATATAAATTACTGTATGAATAGCATGGTACACTAAATATATAGATATGCTGGTTCTGGAAAACTGAGCCTGATACAGCTATACGAATGTCATAATTGAGTTCAGCAAATACAATTACACTAGAATCAGACTGTTTTGATCTAGAACCATGAGAATTTTTTTTTATGTTGACCAGTGTTATCTATGCTAGGCAAGACCTTACAGCCAGCCAGGCGAGGGTACAGGGAGAGGATGTTTTTGAAGAGTCCAAGTGGTGTATCTACAAATCCCCAATCTGTGGCCCACTAAATCAAAGGAACTTCAGAGCCTTAATATGCAACATGGCGATGCTCAACCCTAGCCACCTCCTTATCATGGGGGACTTTAAATATGGCGACATCGACTGGAGAAACGAGTTTACCCCAAATGACTTGCACAACCCTGGTACTGTTTTTGTAGAAATTCAGAGATGATTTTCTGCTCCAACATGTTAGAGACCCGACACCTTACAAAGGGGAGCAAACACCCAAGCCACTAGACCTCATCATAACAAACGAGGAGGGTATGGTGGCCAAACTGGAACACCATACCCCAGGTGGCACCAGTCACCATATAGTATTGTCATTCAAATTTAACGGTTACCTAGTTCAGGATAAGGCCAGGCCAAGGTGAAAATATTACAAGGGAAATAACAACGGGATGAGGAAAGAGATGAGGGGTATCAACTGGCGTGACCCATAAAGGCACAGGAATGCAGACAATACGCTGAATATCATAACTATTAAAGTGACCCATTTGATAGATTAATATATACCCAAGACCAAATCCCAGGGCCTCTAGGAATACGAGGGGATCCCTGCACATTAGGGTGTGTCATACGGAGGCGAATTTTTTTTGTTTGAGTTTGAAAAATCGACCCATGGTATTAATGATGTAGTTCTATGTGCAGAATCATGTGATAACTTGAAATCTTATGAAAATTCAGTATTCCCACCCTTTTACCAACACCACTAAATAGCTTATTTAACGTAAAGTAAATGTATCAGGTTAATTTATTAGGATGAAAATGATCCAGAACAGTGAAACGAATGATATTGACACATTTATTAAATTTAATATTCCTTTAGAAAACAAAATTATCAAATACAAAAACCGGTTTTACTACTACGACCCGGTGTTGCTGCACACCATAGAGAACATGTCTTTCTTGCTTCGGTTTCTACTCATCACCTCCCTGCTGACCACCTGAGCTCGGATGTAGCCTTCCCTCCTCTCCTGGCTGTACACGTGACTGCTGGCCTCGCTCACTTGCTGTACACAACGCTCTATACTCTGGGTGTGCGAGGGCCAGGCAGGGACATGCATGGGGTTGTCCAGGAAAGCTCTGACTTGAACATTGGTGAGGCTGCAGGTAAGAGGGGGCTCACTGCCAGCCTGGATGTTATCCAGATCTATGAGATCAGTGAGGGTCTTGGCACCTAGATTGACTTCAGGAGTCTTCCTGACCCTGAAGGAATCGTCACCAACTGATTCGTCATGCCCAGATCCTCTCATAAGTCTCATACCCAAGATCTTTTTGACTGCCACTCTTCTCTCCTCCTCCTCCTTACTGCAGAGCATTGTCTGCAGAACTGCCTCGGGATGAGCATACCAGGAAGATCTCCTCACAGTCTGCTCCACAATCTGAACAACCTTCCTTGGCTGACTCCTCAGGAGCTCAAGCTGGAAGAGAACATGCCTCGGACCTTCGGAGAACGATGACTTGACCTTGGTGTTGAACCAATTTGGCAAGTAGACACTCACGATGAATTGGACAATAAGTCTCAGGTTGTGAAGCTGGTTCCCTTTCAGTTTATGATGAGCGACCCAAATTCTGCAGAACCTGAGAGCCGTTGTGAGCCACCTAGAATGTGAGACTGGACCTATCTGCAGGTAAGCAAGTCTATCAGGCATGACCCCAGTTTTGATGGCACTGCAAATCATGTAACCATAGTACTGGTCTGTACTCAGGTCGTCAATGACAGTATGTGCAAGCTCAACGAGTGGAGGGCCAACTGTGATTTTTTCAAAGCTCGGATTTATTTCTAACTCAGTGGCAGAGTCCAGCATCTAGCCAAGAGGACCAGACCATCTGTTGTTTGAAAGAGTCTTGCCATCCAGCTCCTGGATCAGATGTCTGAGTGGCAACTCGTTGGTGTGGAGGTCACAAACAATCCAGACCAGCTTCCTCCCAATCTTCCGCTCTATCCACTGTATGACCCCCCTTGCCACCCTGTGTTCGTGTGGTGCTGTCCCCTCCAATGGCCTGCAGGGTCTGGTCTACGTTCCTCTCTCTGAGCCAGTTCACAATGTTATCTGCCACTATCTCAGCTGGTTTCCTGATGTCATCTTTCTCTGGAGTGAAATGCCACAAATACTTCCCTCCTGGTTCACTGCAGCAGGAGTAGTGTTCCTCCTTCACCATGGCAGGGAACAACTTGTCAGAATCTCCAACTTTCATGAACACTTTAGTGTCATCCCTTCTCCCATCAAAGAACAAACAATTGATTCCATTTTCTCTTATCCCCTTATCAAACTCCTCTTCTAGGTTGCTGACAAGTTTCTCCTGAGCTCTCCTTACTTTGTTATGATCTATCACCAGGTGAACATCATCAGGTGTTATCAAACCACCGTCAATCCAGGCAGCTGTTGCTATCTCTGCAGTTTCTCTGAGACCAGTGTGGTGTCGCATGCTGGCCAGAGCAATGCTCGGGATATCTTTCCTATTTCGAATCTTATGCCTGGAAGGTTTGGGATCATTATTTTCTGGGTTAGGGACAAAGTCACCATTCTCCTGGTCAGCACTCGGATCAGCCATGGGGAAGTCATTAAACTCTGAATCAGCTGGACTCCAATCATCGGCCTTTTTTACCTCACCCTGGGCCTTCTCAAGTCTCTTTTCCTCGGCAACTCTTCTCCTCTTCGTCTCTCTGTGGCAGCCTCCTGTCTCTTGGACTCCGGAATATCTTGGCTAGAAATCATGAGAGCCGCTATACTGCCAGTCTTCTCTCTCTGTGCTTTGACAAATGCCAGTTCGATCACAGGAATCTTCAGTTCACGCTTGCAAATACAGGAGATGTGGGCCTCGGATTTACAGTCACGATCGCATCCAAACTCAGGACAGAGAACAATTGGGCACTTGCAAGTAATTATGTCAAATAACTGGTCCAGTTGCTTGGCAAGGCTGTCCTTAACTGCAAGTTTTCCTCTCCCAAGAGAGATATCTCTTGCCTTTTCCCAACTGGCTAGCAGTCTCTCACTAATCTTCTTCTGATTTGTTATGACTGGAGGCTTGAACTGAGCGTTAGCCAGAGTGTACTGTGCCAAGACAGCTTTGGTCATATCACGGGCAATGTCTTTGTTTGTGTAAGTTCTTTGGTTCTTTTCACCGATTTGCCTGATTAAAACACCGTATCTCAAAGCATCTCTCAATGTAGGCAACTCCGACTTCAGGAGCTCTCTCCCAGACCCAAGATAGTGACCGAGATGGCTGGATTTTTGGTTCCTCGTCCTGACACAAGCAGCCATCGCAAATATTATCAACATATAAATGCATCAGAATCTGAAACAGAAAAAAATAATGTTAGTTGGGTTGTTAAAGAATGAAGTCAGAAAGCAATGTTCACTATTTAATTGTAATGCACTAATGCAGCTGTACGTTAGATTTTCGATAAATTTCACGCTAAAATTTACCTAGCAAAAGGTTGCAAAATATTGAAACTGAAATTATTTTCTGTTTATATACACTAAAATCTACCAAAAAAGTGATGGACCATTAGTTTTAGCTGATCTTCCCTCCTATGACACACCCTACGCGGTCGACAAAGTTAAGAAGAAAACCCAGAAATTCAAGACGTGGGTTGGGTCAAACGATCAGCAGGACAGGAGAATGTATGCAAGAGCCTGAAACCAAGCTAAGGCAGAGTGCAGAAGGGCTGAAAAGAGTTCCATAGGATGGTTGCAAGCGAGGTCAAGTCAAACCCAAAGGCGTTTTACCGCTACGCAAAGTCGAAATTAAAAATGCGAGTAGGAGTATCAAACCCGAGGCTTGAAGATGGTAGTTACGCAGATTCTGACCAGGATAAAGCCGAGGCAATGAACAGCTTCTTTTCCTCGGTGTTCACGAGAGAGGATGCGATTAACCTTCCGGCGTTTGAGCACAGACGGTTCAACACAGCACTGACCCACATTGTGCTCACATAAGAGGGCATTAGAAATAAACTGCCAAAGATAAAGGTCCAATTGAGTCCCTGCCCTGACATGGTGCATCCTAGAGTGCTAAAAGAGTTGTGCAACGAGCTTGCCGAGCCCCTGAAGATCCCGTTTTGTAAATGCCTGGATGAACAAAAGGTCCTCAGTGAATGGAAAGTGGCTTATGCGAGTCCTATCTTCAAGAAGGGCGATTGTCACTCCACGAACAACTATAGACCGTGAGCCTGACCAGCATAATATGTAAAGTACTTGAGAGTAAAGGTAAAGGATTGCCAACATGGTTTTATGCCGGGGCGCTCCTGCTTAACAAATTGATCAAGGTATTGGATATTTGGACCCATATTCTGGAACGGGGTGGTAATATCGACAATATTTACCTAGATTTTGCCAAGGCTTTCGACAGTGTACCCCACGAAAGGCTGAAAATCAACCTGGAAGGGTACGGAATTCGGGGAAATGTCCTCGAGTGGATAGAAGACTTTTTACGTGACAGCAAGCAGTGTGTGGGGATTAATGGCACGAAATCATCATCCGTACATGTCACAGTGTATTGGGCCCGCTGTTTTTTGTTTGTTTCATAAGTGGCATGCCTGAAGGTGTACATCTCCCCCATACAAATGAATGCCGATGACGCCAAGTTATTTCGGGAAATCAAGAACCAAGCGGACTATGAAGAGCTGCAGAAGGATCTCTGTGGGCTCCAAGAATGGTCGAACAAATGGCTGCCGAGATTCAATGTCACGAAGTGTAAGAGGATGCACCTGGGGAGTACCAAAGGGTAAGGAGGCGTATCATATGTCCCAACGGGATGAAAAAACTGCACTATTTGAGAATGTGAGAAGGACCTAGGTGTGTATGGTGACAATGAGCTGAAGTTTTCGGGCCATTACGAGAAGAAAGTAAATCAGGCAAATAAATTATTTGGTCTTATAAGAAGGTCGTTCAGAAATCTAGACGGTCTGTCCCTCGTAACCATTTTCAAGAGAGAAGTGCTTCCCCATCTGGAGTACTACCACCCCGTTTGGTCCCCCGAGATATGCTGGGGACTGTCAGTTGGTTGGAAATGCTCAAAGTAGGGCCACCAGAGAGGTGCCTGCACTTCGGCACCTCAGATACCCCGAGAGATTGGAGGGCCTGAACATGCCTAGCTTATACTACAGACGGGCAAGTGGTAACCAAATTGAGGTGTATAAGCATCTCAAGGGACACTACTCAGTCGAGTGTCCTTACTTGGAGCTGGCGGACGCTCGCCCCACCAGGGGTCACAGCTCAAGATTGAAGAAGCCACAAGTCCAGAAAACTGAGGGCAAACTTTTTTAGAGTGAGCTGTGAACTCTTGGAACAATCTACAAGAAAGTGTTGTGATGGCAGCGAGTGTGAGCTCTTTCAAGACCAGACTTGACCAACACTGGAGCGGGTTCAGGTACATTCAGGAGCCGGTACATGCGCCGTACTTGCCAACAGCGCGTCAGCGCGTAACAGAGACGTGACCGATCGACCAAGCGGCTAACGAGCCGACCAGTGGTGAAGAGGATAAAAGTAAGAAAGTATAAGGAAAGTTTTCTTTGTAAAATTGTTCTCTCCCATTCAGTCGAAAGGGAAGACATTGCTGGAGAAAACTAACTATTTTCCTGCATATTAAGGATTTTTGCAATAGCACTTCGACCTACCATGAAATTTTCACAAACATTCTTAATTTCCTCAAGTTTCTGAGACTGTGATACTTCAAAAGCACTTGTGAAATCTTCAATTATCATTTGCATTGTTGATGCTGGCAGTTAACACACTTCTTGTAATTTGAGGATCACCCTTACCATGTTCCTCATACAATCACTACCAATACCATCTTCATGATCGTCTGAGGAAGGGGCACTTGAACTAGGCACCCCCAAAGGAAAATATCGAGTCCATTGTTATCTATTGTGTTAATAAACAAGATAGCCTCACACAAATATCCCAAAGAAGTTGTAACCATGGTGACGGTTCAGTTGTGTCTAGTGACAGGGCAGGGTGTGGTATTCTTATAATACAGTACACAGAAGAAGGTACTGATGACACCGAAATTGGACTCCGGATGAGCAATTCATATCATGAACATAATCTGAGTTATATGCAGTGTTAGTTGGAGTGAAAAATGTTGTAAAGAGGAATAAAGATGCATATTTTTTGGTGGATAGTAGGGCAGCTTTGGATTCTTTGAACAGCGGGAGTCCAATCTTTGAGCACATTATTGGTTCATGTAGAAAAATAGTAAACACAATAAGGAAAAAAAAGGCCATAGTGTTAAATTTGTACGGGTCCCTTCACAGGTGGGGATTGGTGTTAATGAAGTAGAGGATATAATTGCAAAAAGAGCCACGAAAAAGGCCGAGATCGACATATGTATTAAAACTTTGAAACAATTAAGTAGCAAATTACGGAAAATCCAATCAATAGAAGATGATCTAATAAGGAATGAAATATACGAGAAAAGTGAAACATTACCATCATGTTCTCATGAACACAAATTTTACATATCAGAAAGATAGGTTTAAGTGGAAAGATTCAGTGTATATGAGGTTAAGATTTGGATATAAATATTACTGGGAACTTGGAGCTGAGAGAAGTGAACAGGATAAAGAATGTAGAGTTTGTAGAACATCCAGATCCCATACCCTGCCACTATATACTGGAATTCCTATTGCTTAAAGAATATAGAAATGTTTGTGTGACGGAATAAGATACATATGTATTTATAT